>CATIWK010336714.1:0-18778 GCA_949634005.1 Mallotus japonicus
AGTGAGATTTGACTCTTTACATGTAGAAAGTCAAACCAACTCTCTGCTCTAAAATAAAAATATAGAGTGTATTGGAAAACATTTTTTTATTTGACTCTTTAAAATAAAGAATTTTACTTAAATAAAGAGCCTATTGGAGATGCTCTAACAGTTTTATACTGTATATTCAATTACGACTTTTAAAGACATTTATAGACATTTTTTACGTGAATGACTTTTGTAGAGTTTATAAATTTTTTAATGACTTTTATAGACTTTATTTTGGAAGACTTTTTATAGAGGTTATGAATTTGTTAATGACTTTTATAGACTTTATTTTAAAAGACTTTTTATGACTTTTATTGATATTAAACAATTTTTATTGATTTTAATATGCATATTTTGACCTAATAATAATTTTTATCATATAATAAAAATAAATTTTTTAAAATAATTATTAAGAGTGGATGTCTTTAATTATTTTGTTTAAAAATAATTAAGATATTTATTTTATTAATTTCAAATAAAAAACCATATCAAAAAATTTTTTAGCTAATAAATTTTTTTCATAATCCACCAAAAAAATATTTATCTAACATATGTATATATATAATAAAAAACATGATAAACAAAAATAAAAAAATATAAAAAAAGTGAAAATAAATTGAAATAGCAATATGTAGGCTATTTTGTGGCACTTCCATCTCTCATTAATAGAGCATTATATTTGAAAGTCATTCAAAATCTTAAGGTAAGGTGAATGAGTTTTTGTAGATTGATATATATAGGAAAAGTCATTAAAAATCCATAAAATTTCATTGTCTATAAAAATCCATGATTTTTTGAATATGAGTTTACTTTTAAAAGTTTTAATTGAATAACCCATAACTTTTATAGACTTTTTGTAAGTTTATAAAAGTCATTATTCAATACATCCTAACTTTTAAAAAGCCTTTAAAAGTTATGATTGAATACCTCATAACTTTTAAAATCTATTAAAGTATTAAAAAGTCTTAATTAAATATACCCCCTTAGTTTATGTGCCTTATATCTAACCATTGGTGTAAAACACGCAATGTAGACAAAAATTTCTTTTTTTTTTTAACAAAAAAATCGATGATATTGGCTGGCTGGATAAATTCATTTGTTAAAATAAATTTATTATAAAAATTCAAAGTCTATCTGACAAAATTATTTCAATTATTCCAATTTAATGGGAATATGCATATTAACGAATTGAAGACATAATTAATTACCTTGGACTTGAGGGTTGATCCAAGGAGATGAATGTTGATGACTATCTTTTTGATGAGATGGAATAATAACCAAAAAAAAAAATGTCAATTTTAGATGTTTTTTCTGTGAAGCTTCACAACAGTATTAAAAATTAATAAAATGTGACCTTGATTTTTTTACCAAAAGGGTATTGCTAAAAACACCAAGATTCCTGCGTCACCAGACCCATTACTCACACACTATATATATTGAAAATAATTTTCGTAGCTACCCCACTATAAAAAATGGGCCATAAAATTACAAAAAAAAAAGTAAAATTATAAATCATATCGGCACTGTTTATGGGATAGTATAATTTTTTTTAAAAAAATTCTTATCGTTTAGCAGTCTACGATGCATATCATTGCTCCTATATAATTCTATATTTTAACAAGAAAAAAGCATTAAAAAAAAAAGAAAAAAGCAAAATTTTCAACTTAATAAATGTCCAAGAGTGGGGAAAAAAAAAAAAAAGAAGTCTAACAAAACAATGTTTTTGGTCGCGTGATGGATAATTTCCGGGAATTTACAAACCTGACGTGAGTATTGGATATAAATGATTATTTTACTCTCTATTAGAAGGAAACTGCTTTGTTTAGCTAATTAATGGTGGACAAGCTTACTGTTGATTGCCTGCCATAATCTAGTTTACTCTACAGGCCTAATCTTGGATATTTTTAATGGCAAAATGGGATGCTGAGACCTCCTCAAGAGGATCAAAATTGCAAATGGCTGGCGATTATAATACTGTGTATGTGGCAGTGGGCAAAAATGTTGAAGAACACAAGTTGGCTTTGTTATGGGCATTAGAGAATTTTCCAGGCGAGAAAATATGTATTCTTCATGTCCATCAGCCTGCTAAAATCATCTCTTTAGGTAAACTTGCTTATATGATTCATTAATTTACTTGCAAAACATGCTTTTCAAGACATGGGTCTAATCAAGATCTTTTCTACTTTGTGTTTGCAGTTGGTGGAATTTTTCCTGCCAGCAGACTAGAGCAACATCAACTTAGAGAATACCAACAACTTGAAAGGAAGATTATGAGCCAGATTCTTGATGACTATCTTCTCATTTGTCAAGAAGTAGATGTATATATAATTCTTCTTCTTCTTGTACCACTTCCCCAACTTTTTGTTATTTTCTTAATTGTGTACATAATTATGTTCTCTCCGCTGATGTGGAGTTGAGTCCTTTCTTTTACTCTGCTCACTTCGTTATAATGTAATTTTTGTCATTTTTTAATTCATTGATTTTGAAAGGTCCGAGCAGAGAAGCTCTGTATCGAGATGGATGATATAGGGCAGGGGATTGTGGAGCTCATATATCAGCACGATATCAGAAAGCTTGTCATGGGAGCAGCGGCAGACAAAAACTATTCAGAGTACAAACCACAACTTTAGTTCTGCTAGTTTTACCCTGAATCTCTTATATCAGTGTCATCATCGATCAATCATACAGTGCCCTGAAGTCTAATAGAGTCCAGTTATAACGTGTAATATATAGAGCAAAGTTTTATTTGATTACTCTGATAGCTGCCCTAATGTTTGCAGATACATTATGGATCTCAAGTCCAAAAAGGCCAAATATGTCCAACAGCGCGTTCCCTATTTCTGTCAGGTTTGGTACGTCTGCAAGGGGTACCTCACACACACAGGGTATGCCTGCCTTATGATTCATTAAATTTTCGTGCTTCTTGTTTATCATCTATTGGAAAAATTCTGTGGCCCATGATGCAATACATTATTTTAAAGGTAGCACCTTACCAGTTTGCTACCATACATGTAGGGAAGGAGAATTCACTTTCGCTTCCACCAATCTGTCTGGTGACACAGCTTCTGTTGCACTGCAGAGAAACCAGGGCAGAAGACTTGAGTTTGAATTATATGAAGCGGCTATAAAAGTTGATGATCCTGATTCAACGGTGCTTCAAAACTTTCCTTCTCATGTTACATGTGATTGTTGTTATTTGTCATATTTTTGCATGTCACCAATGCATTTCTCATTTCAGCAGCATATTTTCAATGAACCAAATGATGAGCTAAAAGTCTGAAATGGATTATTTGACAGGAGGAAGACAGCGCCAATCAGCTTTATGAACAACTGGAACGTGCCATGGCAGAGGCCCAAGATCTTAAGCGGGAAGCGTTTGAACAGTCACTCAAGCGTGGAGAAGCTGAAAGGGCTGCTACTAAGGCTATTTCGAAGGTAAGGTCTTCTGTATCAGCAGTTTACCAGGTTGAAATCAGAATAGAGCTAATTGTGTTTATTAGAACCAATTTACAGGCTAAAGCATTGGAAAGCTTGTATGCTAAGGAGTTGAGGCGCAGGAAAGAATTTGAAGAAGCACTAGCAAAAGAAACAGAAGACCACCGGAGGACAAAAAACCAGCGGGATGAAGAGCGCTTGATTGTGATGGACCAGAAACTGTTACGGCAGATCCAATCTTCACAGTTTGATAATAAACTCAAAGATCTGAATGATGAAATACTTTCTGCCGTGGAACAGTGCAAAAATTACAAGAAAGAGCGAGACGAGTTGCAGCTAGAGCGTGACATTGCTCTTAAAGCAGCTCAAGAGCTTTCAAAAATGCACTTGGAAAATGATGCCCCAAGCATTCAGATGCATCAGGTTGTCACTTTCTTCTCCTTGTCAGAGATTCAGAAAGCAACTTGCAACTTCAGCCCATCATTGAAAATTGGGGAAGGCGGATATGGAAGCATTTATAAAGGCTTTCTTCATCACACCCCAGTGGCTATAAAGGTGCTGAACCCAGATAGCATGCAAGGTCCCTTGGAGTTTAAACAGGAGGTGGGGGGGTTGAGTTTTTAGCAAAAAAATAAAAGAAATTGTCTTGCTAGATTTTTTAGAAAGAACATAAAAGAAATTGTCTTTCTGCAAAAATGAAGCAAAATATGATCTTGGCAATTTGTTAAAAATTTTATGGTTTTTATTTCAGGTTGACATATTGAGTAAGCTGAGGCATCCAAACTTGGTGATTCTCATTGGAGCCTGCTCAGAAGCATGTGCCCTAATCTACGAATATTTACCGAATGGAAGCCTTGAAGACCGACTAAGCTGCAAGGACAATTCTCCCCCATTATCTTGGCAAGCTCGGATAAGAATTGCAACTGAATTGTGTGCTGTTCTTACATTTCTCCATTCCAGTAATCCTCACAGCGTTGTACATGGTGATCTAAAACCAGCTAATATTCTCCTTGATGCTAATCTTGTATGCAAACTCGGCGACTTCGGAATTTGTCGAGCAATGTCTCTTCGTGAAAGAAGTTCAGGTGACATGATTCACTTCCACATAACTGACCCAAAGGGCACTTTCCTCTACTTGGATCCTTATTTCCTGACAACAGGAGAATTATCTCCCAAGTCAGACACTTATTCCTTTGGAATTATACTTTTACAGTTACTGACAGGGAGTTCAGCCTTTGGCATTATAAAGCAAATTGAAGATGCAATAAATGAGGACAATTTGAATGCCTTATTGGACCCTTTAGCTGGGGACTGGCCATTTGTGCAAGCTAAGCAATTGGCTCGCCTGGCTTTGAGATGTTGTGCAATGAACAGAAGCAGCCGGCCAGACCTTGCATCAGAAGTATGGAGGGTGCTTGAACCAATGAGAACAGCATGTGGAGACTCATCACCTTTTCAGTTCAGTACGCACTGGCGTCAACAGCCTCCTCCATATTTCTTTTGTCCCATTTTACAGGTACTTGTTCTGCTGCTACTTATCCATTCTTTTGCATCATTACATAGAATTTTAACTTATGGTTGTTAATGCAGGAAGTGATGCAAGATCCTCAAGTGGCAGCAGATGGATATACTTATGAAGCAGAGGCTTTGACAGGGTGGCTGGAGAGTGGCCATAGTACATCACCGATGACAAACTTAGAACTTGAACACTTCAATCTCACCCCTAACCACTCTCTTCGTTCAGCAGTTCGGGAGTGGCCGCAATTTTCAGATCCTCATAGCTAACATTGAGCCAGAGATTGCTGCTCATTATTGAATTCTGTACCATTTTCCTCATCACAATGTGGCATATAGTATAATCATCAAAATCAAACTTTCAACAACTTGTTATATACGAGAAAGGTTAAATCACAGAAAATGATATGATGAGATTATTGCAACCATGGCGAACCAAAAAGAAATGGAAAGAAAACTATCTTGAAGAGTATCCGGACCCACTTAGCAATTAACATTTATGTCTATACCTAATAGACCTCCTCTTTTTTTTTTTTATTTACAAATAGAATTCTCAGCATACCTGTACAATCCGAGTGGGCCACTGTATTCACTAATTTTTTTTTTTTTTTTGGTCAGCACTGTATTCACTAATTAGTGGAGTTGATCTCCAAAGAATAAATCCCTAAAGTATTTTTTTTTTTTAGCGAAATAAAATATATTGGGAAATTAAGGGGGTTACAACAGTGTCTTGAGAGATCAAGTACAATAGGTCCTGGTGAACGTTAAAAAGACCACCTCTGCAATACTTCTACAGATTCCATGGATAGTTGAAGCCCTGGTCCTTGAAATCCAGCAACTCATCTCTTCCTCCATGAGTCTCACTTTTTCTTTTACCCGTAGATGTAACAACAGAGTAGCTGATTGGTTGGCAAAAAAACAACTCTGTTCATAGTTGAATCGGACTGCCAAAAAATCCCTAAAGTATTGAGAAGAGATTTTGAACCTCAAACCTCTTTTCGATGAGGCAGTTCACTACCTTACCCACCCTAGATGAGACTTAATAAAACCATTTGAGTTATATATATATATAGATAGAGAGAGAGAGAGTAATGATATAGCATAGAGGTCCGTATTATTTTATTAATTTTTTTGGACGAAATTACCTCATGCAATCAGAGGGACAATTTCTTTGAGGAGAGGGTATTTAGGTAAAATCGCGGCCTGCTTTTCATAACGGACCGTCATGTAAATCATTTCTAATATATATATACACACACACACACGTACGAAGGAGGATATGAAAAATTACAAAAAAGTCAGTACTCATTATTATATTAATCATTTACTAATAAAAATAAAATATAATTAATTAAAATATAATTTTAATTTGATAGGAAGACTATTTCCTATTTTAATTAGGTTAACTTCTATTTTATCTCTAATAAAATTTAAATTAACTAAAATATAATTCTAATTTAATTGAAAGTATGTTTCCTATTTTATCTCTAACAAAAATTCTAATTTAACTGAAATTATATTTTCTATTCTAATTAGTTTAAAGTCTATTTTGTCTCAAATAAAAATTAATTTAATTAAAATATAAGTCTAATATAATTGAGAGTATGTTTCCTATTTTAATTAGGTTAACTTCTATTATATATATATATATATATATATATTGATACATCACGAGGTATCCTGGGAGGGTCCTAACTGTGGAAGACACCTTTAAGCCAGTACCACACCCAGACTAATCCCTACTCGCACCAGGTTGGCCCACTAAGGGATAAAGTACTAATTTAATTAAATTAATTTTTAGCTGAGACAAAATTAAATTAATTAAAATGTAATTCTAATTTAATTGAAAGTATATTTCCTTTTCTAATTAGGTTAACTTCTATTTCATCTTTAATAAAAATAAAATTAATTAACATATAATTCTAATTTAATTGAAAGTATGTTTCATATTTTAATTATGTTAATTTCTATTTTATCTCTAACAAAATTAAGTTAATTAAAATTGTAGCGATAATTTTGTTAAAAATATATATTTTTCTATTTTAATTAAGTATACTTATATTTTATTGAATATAAATCAAATTAGATAACATAATTTTATAAGTCTTATTATATTAAATTTAATAAGTAAATAATTAATAAATTAATAAATATTATGAAAATAAGAAAAGAATATAATTTATTTTAAAAGTAGATATTTTTATAAATTTAAAAATAAAAAATAAAAAATAGAGCATATATGTAATATAAATCAAATAAGATAACATAATTTTATAAGTCTTATTATATTAAAAAATAATTAAAATCAAAATTAATAAATTTTATGAAAATAGAAAAATTATTTAATTTGTTTTAAAGGTAGATATTTTTATAAATTAAAAATTAATAAATAAAAAATAGAGCATATAATTTGTTTGGAAGTATATTTTCTACAAGAAAAGTAGTATAATTATTGTTTTTAGATATTTTTATAAAATTTAACAAAAAAGAGTTAAAATTAAATTAATTAATATTTATAATTTAATTATTATTTTAACTTAAAAAATGGCATCAAATTAATTTTTTGAGTAAATAAAAGTATTATCATAAAAAATATTGAAGAAAAGTGTCATAGCTTAAATAAAAAATTTACTAAAATTGTAATAAATTATGAGTTCAACAGGGTTGTACTATTTAAATTGTTATATAAAGAAAATATAACTTTTATTATTTTTAAATTTTTATTAACAAATAACTAATAATTTTTATTATCTTATGATTAATTATGATCTTTTTTTTTTTTTTGAAAGGAGATTAATTATGATCATAATATATTTTTTTTATATAAAATCAGTTCTTGAGTTGAGAAAAATTAATTATAAGAAATATTGAAGTAATATCATATAATTATTTAAATAGAATATTTATAAAAATTGTAATGAATTATAACTATATTAAGTTAATATTAAATTGTTATATAAATAAATAAAAGTATTATTATTTTTAAAATTTTTATTTAATAATAATAATAATAATAATATGTTTAATTGTTTATTTGCTATATATCACGAGTCAGATAAATTTTGAATTCACGTGTGAAACATGTGATTGTTTACTAGTGTGTATATATATTTATATATTAAAAACTTGTCACTTGATATGCATTAAAAAAATTATTGGCCTACTATTTTTTATGTGATTATTAATTATTTTGTGTCATTTTTATGCCAAAAAACAGCTTGTCACATGATATATATTTTAAAAAATTTTAACCAACTAATTCTATTATATATCATTTTTCAAAACTATTATATATCATTTTTATACATTGTAATAAATAGTAATGAATTAGAAACTTACAATTAAATATGCATTAACATTAAATTAAAATTCGTAAAACTAAAATTTTATTAAACATGCAACTCATAGGTATTAAATATAAATGAATTATAAAATAGTATAAAATAAATAATAAAAGTATATAAAAGTTTATTATTTTTTAAAATCAATTAGAAATTAAAATTTAATTAATTAATATTAAATATAAAAAAAATTCCGACTGCAGAGTATGGTAGTTAGCTAGTAAAAGAACAAAAAAGATACCAAATAATACAATAGAAAAGTAAGCATAGATTAGAAAAATATAAAAATATGAAATTGGAGAAATTATACTATAATTCAGCTTTTTCATGTCACTGTCTGACATGAAATGATAAACAAATTACTACTTAACACATGTCATTATTTAGAAAAAAAAATTCAACCTAGAAAAAGGAATGCCCTTATCCTCTCCCCTTTCCTATAAAATTGTTTTTTTTTTTTTTTTTATAGGAATTGTGTTCTTCATAATTTTTTTTTATAGGAAAGGGGAGAGGGTAAGGGCATCCCTTTTCGAGGTTGAATTTTTTTTTCTAAATAATGACATGTGTTAAGTAGTAATTTGCTTATCATTTCATGTTGACATGGAAAAACTGAGTTATAGTATAATTTCTCAACAGAGAGATGGTTACAATTTAACGATTCTTTCAAAAAATTCAATGATTCATACTATAAATGAAATAGTCCACGACACTAATTGTCTAATTCCACCTTACGCGCCTTCCCTTGGCCTTTAAGAAATTGCTTTGAAGCTTTCTGTTGTAAGTCTTGTATAAGAGTCTTGTAAGTCTTGTATTAAAGTATCGATGGTTATAGGTAGGAAAGGCCTTGCACTTTCTTCAACAATCCTCTTAAGCTAGAATATAGTTTGTTGTTAATGGCATCAACAGATGATGATACAGTTTATGTTGCTGTGGGAAAAAATGTTGAAGAAAACAAACTTACATTGTTATGGGCACTAGAGAACTTCCCTTTTAAAAAATTCTGTTTACTTCATGTCCATCAACCTGCAAAATTCATCTGCTTGAGTATGTCCCACTAAGTACACACTATACTTTGCATTGGTTTTTGCTCGAATGAAGATTTTGATATCTGTTCTACTTTTGGCTTGCAGCTGGTGTGAATTTTCCAGGTAGCAGACTTGAACAACATGAACTCAAGGAGTTTCAAGAATTTGAAAGAAAGATTACGCACAAGATCCTAGATGATTACCTTCTCATATGTCGCCAGGCAGAGGTATATATATTTTTTTTTCTTCTTCAATCTCTTCCTCGTACCCTTTCTTTTTTAATGTTCTCGTGTTGTCTTCAATGGTTACATGTTATGGATTTCTTTCGAAGATTCATGCGAAAAAGGTATACATTGAAATGGATGACATTGGAAAGGGAATAGTGGAGCTTGTTTACCAGCATGATATCAAGAAGCTTGTTATGGGAGCAGCAGCAGATAAACATTATTCAGAGTACAACCCTATTTTTTTTCTTGGCTTTTTATGTTATAACCCTGATGATTCCTCCTTTTTTACGCAAATTTTTAAGCGGTCCTGCAATTCTTATAAGATTACTTGTACTCAAAATCTGTAAAATTGCAGGTCAATGATAGATCTCAGCTCCAATAAGGCCAAATATATCAAGCGACGTGTGCCTCATTCCTGTCAAGTCTGGTATATTTGCAAAAAACAGCTCATTCTCGCAAGGTATTCTTGATAAAAACCACTTCACATTTTCAAAGTCATGCGTTGGGTTGACTGCATTAGAACATATATAAATGTTCTGTTGCATGCTGCGCTGCTTCTATACAGTGTGGTTGATGTTGACAATTATGATTACTTACACAGTAGCTATTCTTTTCAGTGAAGGTGATTGTTCATGTTCTTCTACTGGCCCCGTTGGTGATTCTACTTCTGCCACAGAGCAGAGAACTGAGAGCACTGTACTTGAATTTGAACTAGTGCCTCAATCAGAGGAAGATTCTTTGAGCGCGATGGTAGTTTTTTATCTAAATTTGTATTATTCTAACATGTCCTCTACAGTATAATCCAGCTGAGTCAAATCAAAGTAATATTAAATTCAGGCTTCATTAATAATTTTTTTTGAATTTCAAACTCAACTTAATTGAACTATTCATATTCAAACTTAATTCCATTCAATTCGATTGATTATATAAAATTTTAAAATATTTGAATTTAATTTGAGTTTAAGTTCAATTTGATTAGACAAAATATTTATGTAATTATATTAAAATAAAAATATAAAATAGTAAAATTTTACAAACTCAATTAAATTTGCTAACTAGTTCGTCAAATCACATATTAAAAAATTCAAACTCAACTGGTCTGCCAATTTGGATAGCTCAAACTTGAGCTCGTCGATTTTAAATTTTTTCTAAACTAATCTCAAGCTGTGTCGAGTACACTCATGCTATTCTCAACGTGATGAGAAAAAGGGTACTCTAATTATTGGTTTGAATAGCAGGAAAGAAGGGGCATTGATTTGCTCTATGGTCAACTATCGCAAGCCCTGGTGGATGTTGAAAAGCATAAACAAGAAGCTTTTGAAGAGTCACTCAGGCGTGTCGAAGCTGAAAACACTTCCATCAAGGCTGTTTGTCGGGTAATGTCTTCGAGTCTCAAAACAAAAGCTTGAATGCACTGAGCAGTATTATTTTAAGTGAATTAGTAATCCAGAACCATCTTACAGAGTAAGGCATTAGACAGCTTGTACGCTACAGAATTGAAGCACAGGAAAGAATCTGAGGTAGCACTAGCAAAAGAAAAGGAAGGGCATCAAAGAATGAAGAAACAACTAGAAGAAGCACAACTGGTTGCCAAGGACCAAAGTTTATTATATCAGAACCATGTTACAGGCTTAGAAAATAAGATAGAAGAGTTGCAGATAGAGAAAGACAATCTTCTGAAATCATTTGAGAAGCTTTCAAATAATCAATTAAACAATGCTGCCTTGTCCTCGCAATTGGATCAGTTTCTCTCCGTCTTCTCCCTGTCAGAAATTCAAGAAGCAACTGATAACTACGACTCATCGTTGAAGATTGGTGAAGGTGGGTACGGAAACATCTACAAAGGCTTCCTTCGCTACACACCAGTTGCTATAAAGGTGCTGAGTAGAGATAGCTTGCAAGGACCGTCAGAATTTACACAGGAGGTGAGAGTTTGCTTGAGTTTGATACACTGATTATAATTTTAGCAGGAACTGAAGGGTCCAAATTATCAAAAATCTACCGCACATTGTCATATCAGATACTGTTTTTTCTTTCAGGTTCATGTATTAAGCAAAATGAGGCATCCGAACCTGGTAACTCTTATAGGGGCCTGCTCAGAAGTTTGTGCTCTAGTCTATGAATATGTGCCAAATGGAAATCTTGAAGATCGACTATGCTTGCAGCACAACACTCCCCCATTGCCATGGCAAGCTCGAATACGCATAGCTACTGAATTATGTTCTGCCCTCATATTTCTCCATTCTGGTAACCCTTACAGCATAATACATGGTGATTTAAAACCCGGAAATATTCTTCTTGATGCTACCCTTGCAAGCAAACTTGGCGATTTCGGAATCTGCCGGGCACTTTCAAGGGACATGACTTTCTGTCGCCAAACTGACCCGAAGGGAACTTTCGTTTACCTTGATCCTCATTTCCTAGCAACAGGGGAATTAACTCCAAAGTCAGATGTATATTCATTTGGAGTTATACTGCTACAATTGCTAACAGGGAGACCAGCACTTGGCATAGTAAACGAAATCAGGGATGTGATAGATGAGGGAAATTTGCAATCGCTATTGGATCCTTTAGCTGGGGACTGGCCATTTGTGCAAGCGAAGCAATTAGCTCGCCTGGCTTTAAAATGCTGTGCTATTGACAGAAACAGCCGACCGGACCTTGCATCAGAGGTGTGGAGGGTGCTTGAACCAATGAGAGCAGCTTGTGGAGCTTCTTCATCATCCCATTTTGGACACCATGTAAATCAACAGCCTCCATCATATTTCTTTTGTCCCATTTTGCAGGTAACAATCCTAGAGCTTCTTCTTTATTTGTTGAAGAGCTACCATGCCATAGAATTTCTTCACTTATATTTTCAATTGCAGGAAGTGATGCAAGATCCTCAAGTGGCAGCAGATGGATATACTTATGAAGCAGAGGCTTTGAAAGGGTGGCTGGACTGTGGCCATAATACTTCACCAATGACAAACCTACAACTTGAATACTTCAGTCTCACCCCTAACCACTCTCTCCGTTCAGCAATTCTGGAGTGGCAGCAATTCAGATCATCACAATGAATGGTAAACTAGCAATTGATGCTCATTCTGTACCAATTTTCAGAATTCAAGATAGCTATTGGTAGGGGTGAGCAAAACCCGCCCCCTCCAAAAATCCGATCCCCAACCGAGTCAATTCGATTATCATTTTTATTGATTTATTAATTTTCAGTCGGAACCGTTGAAAAACGGCCATTTTTCAGACTTGAACCGAAGCTCCTAGCTTTGGTTGAGTGGGGGTGTAAGGCAAGGGTAAATAAAGGAAGGTAAGGTGATACATGGAGAATTCAGCAGAATAATCATTTCTTTTTGTAATTGTTGCTGTTAGGCCATGTCGTTTATTTAGAGTCTGTTATTTCTGTCATTTCCGTTATTTTTGTCTGTATGGCTGAGCTGTGCTGAGCTGTCCCTGAAAACTAGGAGGTGCAACGGCTATATCTTAAGAATTGTATTCACGCAATTGTCATGCTAATGAGAACAATCTGCTCCTTTTCTCTAAATTCTCCTTCTTCTTCCCTTTAATTTCTCTGTGTTCTCTGAGATCCAATTTCTAGTTGGATCATTTGGTATCAGAGCAGTTCTGATCCAGCCCCTACCTCACTAAAAATTTCTTCACTCCTGCCATATCCAACCTTGATTTACCATGTCAGTAGTAGAAAACACCAAGTCGCAAGAAATAAAAAAAATGGAAGAAAACATTAGAACGATGGTGAAGGGAATGTTCATTAAAAATAACAAGCAGCAGGAGCAGACCTGGTCGGAGATGTTGAATAAGCAGCAGAGTTCCATCTTGAATGAAATGAAAACCTTGCTAACCTCATTGCAATCATCCTACCACACATCTCCTTCATCTTCATCACCTACGCCCATCATTAATTCCCTTAATCCCGGCAACCCACCAGCTCCCGTACCCACCCCACCACCTGCAAACACCTCCCAAAACACTCAAACCAATTTACCACCCCAGATTAACCCATTCATCGATTTGGGTTTTGGTGATTCTGGAACTACAAACACCCCTTACCATCTCTCAACCCGTTTCACTAAAGTTGAGTTTCCCAGATTTGAGGGCACTGACCTTGAAGGATGGCTATTTAAGAGTGAATGGTTTTTCCATATCGATTTCACTCCCATGAAGCTAAGGTGAAGCTGGCTGCTATTCACATGGAGGGAAGGGCTTTGCAATGGCACCAATCCTTCCTTAAAAACAGAAATAAGATGACAGAACCCTTGGGAGGAGTATGTAGAAGCACTTAAAGGGAGATTTGGAGAAAAAATTTACGAGGATCCCATGGCAAATTTGAAGGGGTTAACTCAGGTGGGAACTCTCCAAGAATACATAGAAGAATTTGACATCCTATCGCACAAGGTCTCTTTATCTGAGGAGTACGCTCTAAGTTATTTCCTTAATGGCCTGCGTGATGAAATTAGAATCCCCTTGAGGATGTTTGGGCCAAAAATACTATAACAAGCCTATACTTTAGCTAGAATGTAGGACTCCTACTTAAATGCTACTAGAACTGGGAAGAGTTATCTTAACAAGCAACCTACTGCTACCAATATTACCTTACCCATTGCTCAAAATAAACCCCCGCTCCTTTCAACGCCCACACACCTGCCTAAACTGAACACTTCTTTTTCCCAACCCAACAACACAAGAACCAAAAATTTTACTAACCCATTTCAACCCAGAACTAGAAGATTATATGATGTGAAAATTAATGAGAAGAGAGCAAAGAATTTATGCTTTTGGTGTGATGAGAAATTCACACCTGGGCATAGATGCAAGAAAAAGCAGCTGCACATGATTGTGGTTCAAGATTTTTTAGATGAGGAAGCCGTAGAGGGGTTCACTCTCGATTATGAAGATTCATCAGAGCTTCCCATAATTTCACTGCATGCTATAGGAAGGATCTCTGAACAAGCACACCAAACAATGAGAATAGTGGGAAACTACAAGAAGAATCCAATCCACATATTAATTGACTCGGGGAGCACTCATAATTTTTTGGATATAGCTGTAGCAAAGGGCCTGGGCTGTTCTCTGAAGTTTATTAACCCAATTTACATCGCAGTAGCAAATGGACAAGAAATTATGTATACCTACATATGTGAGCAGTTTCGTTGGGAGGCACAAGGATATAAGTTCATGGCTAACTTCTTGGTGATGCCATTAGGAAGATATGAGATGGTGTTAGGCATATAGTGGCTAACTACGCCTGGCAACATTACCTGGAATTTTAAGGAGCTGAATATGGCATTCAAAATTGGGGAGGTCGACTATCAACTGAAGGGAATCACTACCACGAGAGTAAAAGTCATTACTAAAAGTAATATGACTAAATTGATATAACATAGCCCCTCCATTGCCTATGTAGCTCAGATGAAAGCCATATCAACAGAAAACTCTACACACTCGCAGCTACAGGATGAATTATGCTCTTCTGAGGTAACACACCCTGCTCTTGCTAACTTACTTAATGAGTTCCAATCATTGTTTGATAAACCCACACAGTTACGACCACACAGAATGCATGACCATAGGACACCCTTGATGGAAGGCACAAAACTCTTGAATGTGAGACCTTATAAACACTCTCCCCTACAAAAGGATGTCATAGAAAAAATGGTCCAGGAATTGCTTGATAATGGCATCATTCAGCATAGTGTAAGCCCCTACTCATCACCTGTGGTTTTAGTAAAAAAGAAAGATAATAGTTGGAGGATATGTATCGATTATCGGGAGCTCAACAATAGAACCATCAAAGACAGGTTTCCAATTCCTGTCATTGAGGAGTTATTAGATGAATTAAATGGAGCAGCCTTCTTTTCCAAATTTGATTTGACCTCCGGCTATCATCAAATCAAGATGTACACTCCTGATATACCCAAGACCGCCTTTAGAACACATGAAGGGCATTATGAGTTTACTGTCATGCCTTTCGGCCTTACAAATGCGCCCTTCACCTTCCAGAGCTTGATGAATGATGTCTTCAAACCTTATTTAAGAAAGTTTATGTTGGTTTTTTTTATGATATATTAGTATACAATAGAGATATTCAGTCTCATTTGTAGCACATAAAGGCTGTCTTTCTGAAATTGCAAGAGCATCACTTATACGCCAAGCGAAGCAAATGTGTATTTGGAAGTTCCACTATTGAATACTTAGGTCATATTATCAATAGAGAAGGGGTATCCACCGACCCAAAGAAGATTGAAGCAGTCATTAAGTTGCCAGCTCTAACTAACGTTAAGCAGCTCAGAGGATTCTTAGGCCTTGCATGGTATTATCAAAGGTTTATAAGGGGGCATAGAGTCATCAGTAAACCATTAACTGAGCTATTGAAGAAAGATGGATTCAGCTGGGGTGATAAGGCACAACATGCCTTTGAAACTCTTAAAGCTGCACCTATAACTGCACCTATAACTGCACCTGTGTTGGCCTTGCCCTCTCCTACTAAACAATTTATTATAGAGACGGATGCGAGTGAAGCTGGAATTGGGGCTGTCTTGATGTAAGAAGGTCACCCAATTACATATATAAGTAAGGCTCTTGCCCCTAGGCATCAGTCATTGTCTGTGTATGAAAAGGAACTACTAGCCTTAGTCTATGCTGTCAAAAAATAGGATCATTATGTGGCCCTTAGGCACTTCATCATCAGAACTGACTATAGAAGCCTCAAATTCTTGTTGGAGTGGAGAATCACCATTGCACATCAACAAAAATATGTAGCCAAATTATTTGGTTATGACTTTGAAATCTCCTATAATAAAGGGAAGGAGAATACGGCAGCAGATGCTTTATCTAGGCTCCTTGCCCCTGAACTTGCTGCCTTGACAATTTCAACTCCTATTTATAGCCTACTACCAGAGATCTAGTAAAGTTGGGCCAATGATACGATGATACAAAACCTAATTAAGTCATTATGGGATGACACTCATGCTCAGGGGCCTTATTTTTGGTACGGGTCTTTACTAGGAAGGAAGGGCATACTTGTAGTTGGCAATGACTCTTAACTTAAGCAGAAATTGTTGCAGCTGATGCATGATTCGGGAATCAAGGGTCACTCTGGGGTCCAAGCTACATACAAAAGGTTGCAGCTTTTTTTTTTTATTGGAAGGGAATGGAAAAGGATATTTGTAATTACATAAGGAGTTGTGCCATTTGCCAAACTTGCAAACCAGAAAATATCAACACTCCGGGGCTTTTACAACCACTACCTACTCCTGAAAACATTTGGATAGATGTGAGTATGGATTTTGTTGAGGGTCTACCAAAATCACATGGAAAAGAGGTCATTATGGTGATAGTAGATCGATTGAGCAAATATGCCCACTTCTTGGCTTTAAGTCACCCTTATACAACATCAACGGTTGCTTAATTATTCCTTGATAACATCTTCAAGTTACATGGTTTGCCTTCCTCTATTGTAAGTGATAGAGATCCTATTTTTGTCAGCACATTTTGGAGTGAACTCTTTAAGCTACAAGGGGTTGAATTGCTGAAATCCACTGCCTACCATCCATAAACGGATGGGCAGACTGAAGTAGTCAATCACTGTTTGGAAACCTACTTACGGTGCATGACAGGAGAAAATCCAAAGCAGTGGGTCAAGTGGCTTTCAATGGCCGAATGGTGGTATAACACCAATTACCATTCTGCTACTCAATCCACTCCATTTGAGATAGTTTACAGCATTCCTCCACCTCTGCACATCCCTTACATTCCTGGGGACTCATCCATTGCTGCGGTGGATCAGTGTTTACAGGATAGAGAAATGGCCTTAAAAGTAATGAAGCATCATTTATCAAGAGCCCAAGCTCGAATGAAGCAACAAGCTGATTCTCATAAGTCAGATAGAACATTTAATATTGGAGACATGGTTTATGTGAAGTTGAAGGCTTACAAACAACAGAGTGTGATCCACAGAGCTAACCATAAGCTCTCACCACTGTATTACAACCCTTTCCGTATTGAAGATAAGATTGGCAGTGTGGCTTACAAATTGCAATTACCTCTTGATTTTAAAATACATCCCGTATTCCATGTCTCTTAGTTGAAGCCATCAATTCCAGCTCATGTTCAACCAACTACTCATCTTCTAACATCAACACCAGGACCACCAACACCTGTGGCCATCTTGGATAGAAAAATGGTAAAAAGAGGTAACAAGGCTGCTACCAAGGTACTCATACAGTGGTCAGACAGACCAATTGAGGAGGCAACATGGGAATTTTTGTTTGATATTCAGCAGAGGTATCCTCAAGTTAACCTTGTGGATAAGGTTCTTTAAGGGGGCAGGCATGATACATGGAGAATTCAGCAGAATAATCATTTCTTTTTGTAATTGTTGTTGTTAGGCTATGTCGTTTATTTAGAGTCTGTTATTTCTGTCATTTTCGTTATTTTTGCTGTATGGCTGAGCTGTGCTGAGCTGTCCTTGAAAACTAGAAGGTGCAACGGCTATATCTTGAGAATTCTATTCACGCAATTGTCATGCTAATGAGAACAATCTGCTCCTTTTCTCTAGATTCTCCTTCTTCTTCCCTCTAATTTCTCTGTGTTCTCTGAGATCCAATTTCTAGTTGGATCATAAGGAAAGGTATGGAAAGGGAACGGAGGAGAAGGAGAGGCAAGTATACATAGTTATCCTTTTCTTGTTTGGGAATGAAATGCGGGGAAGGGTAATTAAAGGAATGGTAATTTATATTATTTTAATTGGAAAGAAGAGTAAGTAAGGGAAGGTGAAAGAAAGTTAAATAATAAAAATATAGAAATACCATTTCTCATTCATACAACTAATATATGACATTAATATATAAAATACAATATTTATGTCATGCATATAAAAATATAAAATATTTATATTATACTAATAATATCATAAAAGTCACTAAAACTTAGAATTAATATAAATTAAATATATAATATTTATCCATGCATCAACACATTAATCTAAAATTAGCTATTTTTTTTTTTTGATCAGAGGGAGGGACGAACCCAGAAAAAACAAACAAAAAACACACCTAAAAACACTAAACAGCAACAACTCTAGGCCAAGCAACGCCCACTTTGTCGTCACGAATTATCTCTCTTAACTCTCTATTTGGTACAGCAAATTCCTGAACACCCCTTTCATGCGTAAGTGCAGCATTAGCAATCCAGTCTG
>CATIWK010336728.1:0-16503 GCA_949634005.1 Mallotus japonicus
CTAATTAACCATTTCATTTAGGAAAAAAATTGTTTTCTTCACCCAAAAGAATGAAAAAGGTAAGCCATAAAAGTGTTATGTGTGATTAATGTACCATGCATGCTTTTGTACCCTAATTCATTGCAAAGCATAATTGGGCACCGAAAACAGGAGTGTAAAGGAATGCTATCTTTTGCTAATCTTCTTGTGTTAACATACAATGACTTTTCTTCTTATTTTTAATGTTTATTGCAAAAGTGCTCTTGCCCAAACAAGAGAAACTAAAGTTAATAATAAACAATGAAAAAGATAAAAATTTAGTTTAATTAGCAAAGAGTTATAATAGTAAAGTTCAGATTTTAAGATTATTTTTGCAAAGTCTTTCATACCAACGTAGAAATTTATATTTGTGTTTTTTTAACAGTATATTGCTTGTTAAGATTTTTATAGAGATCATAATTGTTAATTATTGATGAAAAATATAATTTTTTACATTTTTTGAATAAATTGATGAAATTTTTAAGGTCTGAGAATACATTTAAAATTTTTTTGAACTTAGCAAAACTGAGGAAGAAAAAAGAGGGGACTCAAACTCAAATTTATATAATACTTTTAAGGAGACTTATCTATTAGATCAAATCTCAGCGATATATTAGTAGGTGATTCATACATAAAAAAAAGTGTATAAAGTTTTTAAATTAAAATGGTTAAAGCTCCAATAAATAAAAACAAAGTTAGCATGGATATTATAATTTTTTAACGAAAAATCTATCAAACGGCAAAAGATAATTAACTCATAACATTATTAACCCATAAAAAAAAAATCAGAAAGTGATCAACGAGCATATATACAACAATGTGCAATGATATGATTATATGCTTAGCTTTATCAAATATCATCCTGTCAACAAAATTACATAATTTCTTTTATGGGCCATAGATGGTTCATGCCACAAGCAAATTAAAAAAGCATATAATCAAAAAGTTAAACAGTAATTACAGCTTATCATATAGTTAATTTCCGATAAGACAAAAATAGTCGTTCTCGCAACTATTCCTTCTACTCTTCTTCCTGTGGGGAAAATTAAATGATTAAAAAAAAAAATCAATTAACAGTGAGTGGAAAAAGGTAAAAGATAATCCAAGGCTGAAATGCCCGTTAATTAACAAGAAAACAACAAATTAATCTCACATCCCCAACATAATCACTACCCAATTACCATACTTTTTCCCCTTTAAGGAGCCGTTGTTCCACTCTTCCTCTCTCTCTCTCTGTCTCTCTCTCTCTCTCTTTTTCTCCATTTCACCTCCTTGACCACCTAATAATTTTTCCGAGAAAATGCATTATTCCTAGAACTCCCCTTTTTTCGTCTGATAGATTACAAAATAAATTTTGAAATTAATAAAAATAAAATTTTAATTATATATGTTAAACAATATCTAGCTAATAAATCAGTCAAAAAGCTGTCTAATAGTTAGTTTTCAAGAATATCATGAAATATCAAATTTAAAATTTGTTGTGATAAATTTATTTTTTTTAACTTAAAGGAAATTTATCAAATATTTAGACTATTTAACTTTCTTATTAATAAAAAATAATTATTAAATAATATTTATTGGTTCAAATGATAAAGATTTTTAATATTTTAAAGTTTAGAATTTCAATTTTATTTATGATAAAGAAAATATGTTTGAGAGAAATTTCAAACTCTGAATTAATAGGAATAGTTATAATTACTGAATAATAGGAGCATTAAATAATAATTATTTAATAAAAATTAAATATTTATTTAAAATAAATCAAACATATTTGAATTATTTTCGTTATTTATGTAAAAAAAATTCAACAAAAATATCAAACAAGATTAAACAAAGTAAGTAAATTCAGTTAAAAAAAAAAGTAATTAAATATTAAAAATCCAACTAGTTACCAAAATATTGCAGCTGGGTTCCACTTCCACGCTTTAGTACCCATAAATACCCAGACTTTCTTTACACTATACCCTCCTCCTCCTCTCTCTCTCTCTCTCGCGATCTCGAAAAGCTCCAAAGCAAAAGAAAAAACCAGTAAACAATTTCTTTCACTTTCCTCTGTTTTCACTTCTCATTCAATTCTTATTCTTATTCTTCTTCTTCTTCTCCTTTTCAAAACCGTCCAAAGCTCTACACAAAACAGACATACCCTTTTATCACAGTGTGAAATTTATCAAAATGGTCGACGTCGACCGGAGAATGACCGGTCTGAACCCGGCGCATGTTGCCGGTCTACGACGGCTCTCTGCAAGGGCCGCTGCTCCATCTACTGCACCTGTTCGTAATGGTTTGGTTTCCTTCTCTTCTTTAGCTAATAAAGTGATAACCCATTTACGTAACTCCGGTATCCAAGTTCAAATGGGTTTGTCCGACGCTGAATTTGCACGTGCTGAAGCTGAGTTCGGCTTCGCCTTCCCCCCTGATCTTCGGGCCATTCTTTCTGCAGGTTTACCCGTTGGACCCGGTTTCCCCGATTGGCGCTCTGCATGTGCTCGGCTCCATCTCCGTGCTTCTCTTGATCTTCCTATTGCTGCCATATCATTTCAAATTGCACGCAATGCTCTCTGGTCTAAATCTTGGGGCCCGAGACCATCAGACCCGGAAAAGGCATTACGGGTCGGGAGAAATGCTCTTAAAAGAGCTCCGCTTTTGATACCTATTTTCAACCATTGTTACATTCCTTGCCATCCTTCTTTAGCCGGTAATCCAATCTTTTTCGTTGATGAGAATCGGATCTTTTGTTGCGGGTTGGATATATCCGATTTTTTTGACCGTGAATCTCTCTTCCAGAGCTCCGAATCCGACCCAGTAATTTTAAAGAAGCAAAGATCAGTTAGTGAGAAATCTGCCGGGTCTTCTACGAACTATCCACGGAGGAGTTTGGATACGGGTATTGCATCTGGGTCAAGAACACCGAGATGGGTGGAATTTTGGAGCGACGCTGCCATTGACCGGAGGAGGAGAAACTCAGCTTCGTCTTCGTCGGGATCATCTTCGCCGGAGCGGTTTTTTGATATGCCACCAAGATCCGAGATGCCTAAATGGGTTGACGAGTACATAGAGCAAATCGGGTCGGTTTTGAGAGAAGGCAGGTGGAGTGAAACGGATATAGCTGAGATTGTACAGGTGTCAGCATCTGGTTTCTTCGAAGGTGAAATGGTTATGTTGGATAATCAAGCAGTGCTCGATGCATTGTTGTTGAAAGCGGATCGGTTCTCGGATTCGCTTCTAAAAGCAGGGTGGAGCTCCGAAGAAGTGTCGGATGCATTGGGGTTCAATTTTCGACCTGAAAAGGAAAGGAAACCGGCTAAGAAACTGTCACCTGAACTCGTTGAGAAAATTGGTAAATTGGCTGAATCGGTTTCCCGGTCATAATAACGGCATGGAGAATATTTTTTTCTTTTTTTAAAAAAATAATTTTTAAAGCCTTTGGGGTTGGGTTTTTCCACTTTTTGAAATAGTGAAAAATTGAAAATATATGGGAAACGCGTTGTACTATGAAACAAAGCATATAAAAAATGACATAAAAAAAATGAAAAGAAAGCTAAAATTCATATTACAAGATTGTTTATATGTATAATAATTTATTTATTTTGTTGGTTTTTTCTGTTTTGTATAAATTTTTACCCCTTATTTAAAATTAAATTTTATTCTTGGTACATTATTAAAATTAAATATTTTTGAATAATTAATTGTGTTAGATTGTTTGTGTAAGAGTTACGAATGTAGTTGTTGTTAGTGTTGGTAACAAAATGTTTACCAGATTCTGACTTTCATAACAGCGGTAAAAATCTAATAACAACTTATTTCATTGAGTGAATCACCTGATTTAGGTGTCATCATAGAGATTATGCTTATTGGAATGGAAGATTTAAAGCAGCTAAAACCTTCTCTAATAAGGGTAAAGCTGGTTGGTTATGGAGTTTGCTGTTAATTAAGTGATTAGATTACAGCTAATATTAATGTTAAATTAAGGGGGTTTTGATATGATCAAGCTTAACTGGCTCAGCTTTTTTAAAAAATAAGCAACTAGTGCACGTGTGGTGTGGATCTTTTTGAATAGAGAGAGCCGTTGTTAGGTCCCATGCCTGTGTTTTTGGACACAGTATTTATCATTTTCAAAGCAAAGAGATATACATGGAACCTCGTCGTTTGCATCAAGGAAAGTGTCGTTTTGTTTGTGTTGCCCGTGTGAATGTGGGTGTATTGGCTTAGGCAGCAGAGAGCTTTTGTTACTTTGTTTTTGCTTTCTTTTCTTTTCCAGTTGGATATGGTGTTGTGTTTCTAGGGAAAGAAAAGCAAAAGAAAGAAAAGGAAAATCCTTGTGATCTTGATGTTGATTTGCAGGGTAAAATTTTATCTTCTTTTGAGAATATATTTTTATTGTGAACAAAATTTGTGAACAAAATGAATAGTAAAAATAAAAAAAAAAATCAATTGGGTTATTGGAGTTTGTGATAAAAGATATTGGGTTTCCACAGAAAAATCTGACACAAAAATGAAAAAAAGGCACCTACTCACCGTTTACTTTTAAGAGACAAAAAAAAAAAAAAAAAAAGCAACAACTACAAGGTGTTTGTTTCTATATATTTTGTGTTTTTATTATGATTTTGTGAAAAAAGAATGGGAAAGTGTATTTGAAAAATATCCCAAATTCAATCAAAATAATATATGCGAAAATATTTAGTAGTTTTACTTAATTCTAGTTATTTCATTTAGAATAAAAGATATTATATTGGCCACTAATATTCAAAATCTAATATACTTTAACTAATTTAGTTTAATTTAGATAAAATTACAAGATCGGTAAAATTTTTTCAATTAATTACTTAATGTGATTGTATATATTATGATTTGAATTTAAAATATCATTTAAACAAAAGCAACTCAGTTAATTTCAACAATTATGAATCCATTATCCATAATTAATTTGTGCGACTTTGACCACAAGAATTAGGGGGATATAGGTTCGAATTCCTACCTCTTTTCAGTGTTAAAAAAAAAAAAACATAATTTTGAGTAGCATTTCAAATATAGGATACCAAGCCATTTGAGGTAGAGGAGCCAATTCTAGTTATAATATTAATAGTAGGGACCATCGGAAAATGAAAGATGGGACATAGTTAGGGAGGGAGCAAAGATCACCACAATGCTCGAAGTAATGGTGTGGAAGCTTGCACAGTTTTCACACCTTTAGGAGGACTCTATTGAATGGTGTTAATGCCAAGAAGAGAGAGAGAAAGGTAGAAGGTACCATTTTGGGTGTTTAGTTTGTCAATGTTCCATTTGTAACATCTTTGGGGAAGCATCTTAAGAGTAGGTCCACATGTGGAGGAGCCTCAGGAATAGCATGTAAATGTACGGTAAACTTGAAAAAAAACACAAGAAAAATTTTGGGTTTTTGGTTTTGGGAGGTGGGTCATCAAAATGTTGAGTAATAATAATGGATGGACCTTAACCTAATCTCTTATTTTTTTTTACCACCTTTACAAGGCTTCATTCAGTGGATTTTGATTGGATTTAGATAAAATGTCATGATTTCATTTAGCTTTGGAAGTGTCTCTCTCTATTAGTACAAAGTTTAGTTTTCGCCTTTTGGGTTGTTGGGTTGTTTTAATTGCTTGGGAGTAACAAAAGAAACAAGCTAAACACTCATTACAATCACCATTTATTGTGCTTAAAAGCTTAGATTAGTTTGTGTAAATTAATATGCCACTTTCATCTCCAGCTTTTACCACTAATTTTGCTAGTACCAAATTATGGTAATTCCATTTTTTTGACCGTTATTGATTGTAAATTCTTCTACTATGTTGAATGAAAATCCCCAATAAGTTCTAAATCTTTTTGACCATTGGCATCCAATAACAGTGACATTTTTTTTGGCATTGGTTGAGCATTTTATCTTGATCTATGAATCAAATCTCAACGGAATTTGTACTCATTGTTGGCATTTTTTCAAATTGAGAGCATACGAATATTACTACTTTTTCACGAAGAATAAATGATGAGAATATGTACATTTGTAGGGAAGGACAAATCATACATAGAATAGGGTTGTTGCAAATTCCTTGTAGCATCTAGCAAATGATGACCTATATGAAATGAACTTGCAAACCTCAGGTGGGCAGGGTATGTATAAGTCTATTTATACCACTCACCCACATAAAACAAATAAAAACAATATTAACATTGAATGAATTTTGACGATTCGTCTTGCTGCAAATTTAATAATTTTTAGCAGTTTGATATTTTAACTTTTAAATTAATTATTTAAGTTATTAAAATAATCAATTTGTAAATTAAAGAGGTAGACTGAAAAAAATATGACGAATTTAAAAAGATGTGCATATATTAAACCGAATCAATTTGATTTTTAATAAAAAACAATATATATATACCCACACAACTAATTTTCAATTTTTTATACTGACCAATTAAATCTTAAATTTCACATTTGTCCACATAAATCGTTGTAGTTTCACAATAAGTAATTATCTTTAAAGTGACTAAAACATAATTATAAGAAAAGCTGATGCATTGTATATTCAAAAGAAAAAAAATAAAGGAAATGAGATCAACTTGAACAAGGACCGGTTCAAAAAGGATTGGAGGATCCGAAGCACAGACAATAAATGCACCTCTAACGGTTACTGAGGCACCACCGCCACCACATGAAAGGCGACAGTTAGAAGTCACGTGCGATCCCACCGTCACTTCACATTCATCACGTGCCACACCATCCCTGACCCTGAATGCTGAAAAATCCTTGCCTCTGATTCACGTATAGATCCTTCATACACAACAGTAACATGCAATGCAATAGAAAGACGTTGAAATGGACCGTCTCCTTGGACTTTAATATGGTATGGGCTCACCCTTTTGTCACTTGCATTTATGTCTCCTAATCCAAATACAATTTATTTAGGGTCCACATTTTTATTTTATTTTGATGAGATATGAGCACAAACATTTAGAGTTATTATCACAAATAACCTAAAACTTAAAAAAATATCAAAACACACGTTACCTTTTTTTTTTTTTTCAAAACTAATTTTGTCAAACAAAATTTAATTATGGATTTTTGTCTTTTTTTTTTCATGTCTTCTTCTCCTTCTTCAAATGCTCACCATTTTCAAACATTCACTCTCTTCCTTTTCTCTTTGATTTCTTTTTTTTAATCAATTAAAATCTTCATCCTTTCCCACAACTATTCTTAGCGACGGTGACTGATCTCTCTGATCTTTCTTTTTTTTATGGGATGGGTATAGACGACGGATCTCTGTTTTTTCTGCTTTTTTTTTTTGAGTTTTTTTAACTGTTTGGGCATATTTTCTCTCTTCTTTTTCGTCATCCTTTTATTAGAAAAACAATGAGTTGATGCTATTTTCAAAAAAAAAAAAAAAATAGCTAGTTGAGCTTGTTGTGTCTTCCATTTCTGTAATTTTTCAATTTCTTGCTTAATAATGCTCACTTTCTTTGTATTTACAAAAAAAATTTGAAAAAAATGACACTGTCTTCCATGTTGAGTGAAATTTTATTTTCATATAATAAAATGTTGTTATTTATCTTATTTCTTCATCATCTAAACAAAATCAACACGGTTTTTAAAAGTTATATATAACCTCCTAACTACAACAATTGAAAAAACAATAAAAAAAAAACAACAAATAACAACCAAACAACAAAAAACAACTAAAAAACAATAAAATTATGTAGTATATAAAAAAATAATTCTTATTTTTTATTATTAATACTAATAAAAGTGAAGATTTTATTGAAAAGAAAATAAGTAGGTTAGTTTTAAATATCTCATTCAAAATTTTCAAAGATCTCATAAGAAATTAAGCTAATTAAACTAAAAATTAAAATTATTTAGAATTTTAATCCCTGTAGTTTTAATGTGGGATCAAAATTTTATATACAATCAACTTCAATTAAAAGGAGTTCAAAAAAGAACAAATTGGTAACAAAAAAAAAAGATGAAGAGAAAGTTACATAGCTAATAAAAAAAGCCAAAAAAAAAAAAACTGAAACGTAAAATTGAAAAAGCGGAAGTTCAAAAATGAAAAAAACCAAAACACAAAGCCAAAAATAAAACGTATGAGTTAAATGGTCCATCTACTAAAATTTCCAAACATTTAAGCTTGATACTTGATTTAAGTGGCAAGAGTCTTTACTCTTAAAATAAGAGGTTTTGGGTTCAATTTCTTTCTTTCTCACCGGACATGTGAGATCCATTTATGGTGGTAGCTCATAAAAATATATTTAAATACTAACTACTAATTGTCCCTCTCTATGTTTCCATAATACTGAGACCCGTATCAAGTTAAAAAATAAAGTAGAAACATTTTATCATAACAATTTTTGTTCCTTTGATAAGCTTTGCCTTGATAGGACTACCACTCAACTTGCAATCATGATATTTATTCACAACAAGATTTATTATACCATCCTAATATATATATAGTGCGTGTTCCGGGTGTATTAGTACAAGAACATGTTGAAATTATAGAGGTGGTAGAGACTGTGTATTTTTGTCCGGTGAGTAGGGTTATGGTGGTGGCCTATCATGTACTTAGAAGGGTCATCCAAAATGGCAAGTGAGTGTTGATTTTGTCATGGAAAATGAGACAAATGGTAACACTACTATTTACATTGGCATGCAATGTTTAAATTAATATATGATTGTTAGATAAGGGTATTGTGATTCAAAATCTCAAGTTGGGAGCCTGTCAATGAAGGAAATTAAGAAAAAAGAATTTGGATAGTGACCACACGTTGACATGAGGAGTAGAGTCCTTGGACAACATTTAATTATGTAACATATACTGTTTCTTGATTGTTAGCTAGTTCCATATACATTATTGGAGGGGGAAGAGTTATTAATCTTGTCAATGGTCATGTGTGCCCGAGGATTTTGGTCCAGCCATTAGACTAACAAAAATGGTATAGGACCCTACCAAATTTCATATGATAAAAAATTTTGTGTTTGATTTTTATTTTATTTTATTTTATTTTTTTTGCCACTTATCACTTGTTGGTATTTCATAGGATCACGACTATTAGTATATTAGTTTTTTCTTTTGTTAGAGGGGAGGGGGAGCCCATGGGGTTTGAACCCGTAAAGGCGACACTACTTTAGTGGGTGTTTACCACCCAGACCAAGAAGTTTGGATTAAACTTTTGTTACGTTAATTTCTTTTGAAGTAATATCAATTACGACACATAAACAAATATTAATTTCCTGTTCAATAATATTTTGTGATTGAAAAACAAAGCATGTATGCTTTGTAATGAAGAAAATATTATTTTTTTTTAAAAGATTGTTTATATTCTTGGTCCCCTCTCTCATCTTTGATCCATCTCTGAGTTCCTTCCCTGTGAACATTTGACAGAAGCTCAATAATTGCTAATAGGTTTATCATTTTGGGCTGTGTCAAGGCTTCTGTGCTTCAATGGGTGTCATAATCTTGGCAACAAACAATTTTTCTCAAGACGGAAACCTTGACCCTGCACTGCATATTTTCTGAATCCTGTATTATTTTTCCTTGCTACTACAGGAATTCCTAGGTAACAAATGCTTCTTGCATGTGCTAGTCCTACCACATTTCTGTGGTGACATGTGATCCACCGGTCCCAACTCAAGTAGATAAATAACTTGTTGCATCTTCCTCCACATTTTTACTTCTTTAATATTATTATTAGTATTATTATTTTGGTGAAATACCTCCACATTTTTATTTCTATTATTTTATTATTATTATTATTTGTGAAATATCGCAAATAATGTGCAAAATCTCTTGGTATACTCCATTCAAAGTTTAGGTAGCACTAGTTGCTATTAGAATTCTGTGCTACACTTCAAAAATAAGAAATTCATTTTTTTTTACTTGTTTCATGCACTTAAACATTTCAGTTTGTACTTTTTTTTGCACATTCGGAAATTTTATTTAAAGTCGTCATGAATTATGTTTAGTTGTTGGAGTAAGCTAGTGTTAAGGATGACTACCGTTTAAGAACCGGCCAATTTCATTTTGAAATCAGCAGTTAACGATTCTATCTAAAATGGAATCAGACTAAAACTCGTCACTCTAATTTTAGACTGCTTCGGAACTTGCTGATTTTAATTCACAGTTTTAGGCCAGTTCAAAACCGTTCGGTTCATAATTTTTCAATCCAATTTGATCGGTTCAATAATAATTTTTTTTAACTTTTACAGTTCAGAATCGAAACTAGTCGGTTCAGAATAAAAACCAATCCTTAACAGGCCTACCTTTAGTTCTGAGTCTAAATCGCCCGTGACTAGCCCTACATAGTATTCTATTTAATATACTCTAACGTAAATGTTAACTAGTAATTTCTCTTTATGCAAAAAAAGACTATACTTTTCTCTCAAAACTAGAAAATCTTTTGTTTAAATTTAAAACTTATACATATCGCCAAGTCAAATTAAGTTTTTTCTTTTTTAATACTTCGATGTGTTTACATGAGAAAAAATATACATATATTTTGAAAGGGGAGGAAAGAGAGAACAGAAGGGAATTTTAATTCTTTTTTTTTTTTTTTTGACAATCCTGTATTGATGTTTTCAAGTTCTGTATAATGAATGCTCTGTACTTATAAATATTAGCTTTCACAAAATGCGCAGCAGATATACATTCCTCTACCCTCCCAAATTAATGCTGTACATCTTCCTCCCTTAACTTGAAAAATCTGACTTCCTGATGATCAAACTGATTGAAGAATTTCACTTCCTCCTTTGTCTTTAATCTTTGGAGGAGATTTCATCACCTTCACTCGGAATTCGGCCTGTCGAAAACTCAACATGGTAAATTTCTAAGGGGTGTGAATTGAATTGCATGGTAAATTCTTGTTCAAAGGTTGATTTATCACCTTCTCATCTGAGCCAAATGCAATTGTATCTGAAGGATGAAGCCGGGTGGGAAAGTTGGGAGGCACCTTAGACCGTCTCCCATCATTGCTGCAAATGTAAAGAGAGTATAATCTTAGAGAAGATTTCTAAGGAATATAAGAATACAGAAAGATGCATCCTGCTTCAACAGCTTACTCCGTGATGAAGGTGCCATGTTCACTCTGCAAATCAATTATGTAGAAACGACCATCTTTGTAACTAATTCTTGCATGCATTTTGGAGACCTGGGATTCAAAAATAACAAATAAAAAATAAAACTCCTTGACCTTCCATATCATACATATAAGATATATTCCATTCTACGGCAACCAAAAATACCTGAGTTGAGGGTATCACTATAGACTTTCCAGGAAAATCTTCCTGTGATTCACTCCTGGAATGACAATATCAGATTTAAGTGTCATATGGGATATAATATCACAAAGATAATGAACTGGAAATAAGGCCTATCATAAGAATTCATTGAAAATTAAGATAACATACCCAATCATAAAGGGTATATTCTCATCCCTATTTAAACAGATAGGTTCTGAAACAACGCCATCGCCATCGCCGCAAGGCAAAAGATACCATCTATAAGAAAAACAAGATAATTACAGAAAATAAATAGAATAAAAGGTCCTGGAATATGAAACTATATATAGTTATGATTATGACTTATAAGGTACAAAGCACATACTCTCCATTAAGAGCACGCTCTAGTGCATCATCATCTGCAAACCATGTTTGTAATTGGTCACTAGCCTAAAGAAAATTTCAACCAAATATTAGATTGCGGAGCATAATGTAAGTTGCAGTAAGCAGCAATGGAATATGCTGACTGTGTCACTGAAGTGCATACTTTGTCTGAAAGCCTGCAGCTTAGAGGTCTCCCTTCAAGTTTTGAACTGCAAAAGAAAAATAAGATCATTCTTTTAGTTAAATCAAATTCATACAGAGGAATGTGAAACACGCAATAACGGTTTATGAGCAATTTATCAAAGCACATGCAAGAGTGTAAAATGGTAAATTCCTAATCATGAAGTTATTTAGATTTCTAATATGCCATGACCTTCCAGCCTTCTGCAAAACGAATTCTAAGATAAAAAGATATAAAAGAATGTTCTGGTTAAGCAGAAAGAAAAATGGTTCTCAAGAGCTAACCTATTACCACCTAAGACCCAGTTGAGCATTACTGGCATTGCTATGTCAATAAAGAATCTCCCACCAACTCTTCCTGGATGTGGTATCCGATACTTTGTCAAAAACTGAAAATCATGTCAAACATTAAGCTGTCATGATTGCGCATGAAAATATTCATCTGTTTTGGTCATTTGTATTCTCATCTCTTTAGTTGTAATACATCCAAATGATAAATAAGCCTACCGACAATGGACCAAGGCCTACACCCAAATAAGCCTTGTAAGTTGAGGCCATAATTGCTGCCATTCTTGCCATCCCATGGATGGCGGCAACTCGCAGTCTTCTAGCTCTCTCATAGCTGGAAAGAAAAATTAAAATCATCAATCAAATTATGCATGGAAGTTGCCAAAAAAAATAATCTATTCAAACCTGCGAACTGCACGCTAGATATTATAACATACGGCCAAATAAAGTTTCATCCCAACTAGTTAAACAAGCTGAAGGAAAAATTTGCACCACATCATTGGAAGGGGGTTCATAACTAGCGGATGCCACAAGATATTTAAATGCCATATGCTATAAAAGAAGATACTCATAGAATAACAAGTGCAAAAGGTTCTGTTATTCAAATTGTATACCAATGACTTGTCAAAACCAATGGATGCGCAGATGCTTGATGAACAAGAAGGAGCAGATGCTTCATAATGCTTTACCTCTTTAGAGATGAAACAACATCAATTGAGGTTCCTGACTCAATGCTTTGTTTCCATGCCTTATCAAGCTCCAATGCAAGTTGGTAACTATCCTGTCACAATGAGATACATGTAGTGGGGTTTTAGCTTACTCATGATGGATCTTGGGCAGATCTCTGGTTGAGAATTGTAATTTAAAATTCAAGAGCATTATTTATCTCATTTATTTATAGAATAAGTTGATTGTAAAAAGATGTAAAGCAAACAATGTTTAAAGAAACTGGATGCTCAGAGATTAGGAAGCATAAAAGTATACATAGGGAGTGAAGGGAGTTTTTATGATACGAACCTGGAAAATCCTTATGTGGTAGGATCAAAACCAGTAGCAACGCATCATGCTAAATTCTGAATGTTTGATTTCAGTAAAGAGGGCAACAAAAAGAAAAAGACAGAAAAAGCAAGGTGTACCTCAATAGCCATGCATCCTCCTTGACCCATATTAGGCTGCATGGCATGAACTGAATCGCCAAGCAATGTCACACGACCCTTTCCCCATGTAAAAATGGGTGCTCTGTCATATATGTCACGTCGAAGAATGGCATCTTCATCTGTGGCATGTAGCAAATCTAGTACGTTATCACACCAACCCTCGAATATTTTCAACAACCTTTCCTTTTTACCTGCAAAGAAATGAATTAAAGAGTTTGTAAAATTGAAAAATGGTAAAGCACAGTTGTCATCACCATATTAATATCAGTCGATCACTTGATGGTTCTACATCAATCCTGACATTATTATTTGTTTTATCAACCAAACATATATTCACTTTCATTACTTTTTAGTGTAACATATCTTTGTTATTTGCTTCAAATTAGTAAAGATCAGATTGGATTTGATGTTGTAAACATGAATTATGTTTATAATTAATTATTTTCCATGATCAAGTTGCCATTCCAAGATCACAAAGCATGACAAAGATTCAAATCCACAATTTTTTTTTATATAGGATCCATTGGACACAAATGAATCTACAGCATCCGCAGAGCATCTACCGGAGCTATCCACACCACCAGGCGGTTCATTGTGAAATGCATACCACTGCATCTTTCCAGCGCCCACATCTGAAGACACAAAGTACTGTTTATGACCCAGAAAAACTCGATACCTTCAGCAGAAAAGTCTCGGAGTCAGCATTTCTACACAATTATCCTTTTGATAAAGATGGAGAATGCATAGGATCTGAACAAGGTGGCCTATGGTATAAAAACAGGTACATAATGAAATTGAGCATACCCAACAGTCTCAATATCAACAGGCACAAAATCAGCAATGCCAGTATAACAAGTGTAGCCTGAGTATGTGGCTTCCTTTGGCCCAAATAAGTTCTTCCTCACCTATGTACAAGATAAAGAAATTATAGGTAAAGGTTTTTGATAAATCTTTTTATGGAAAGATATTAACATAATCATACCTTTGGCCATATTATACTATGAAAAGATAACGACAATATATTTAAAATTTTTTTTTTCCAAAAAGAGCATATACCTTTGACCATATTCCATCAGCACCAACTAGGAGATCACCTTCAAATTGCTGGCCATTCTCAAGCATCACAGTGACCTAAGCTTGTATATTGCAAAATTACAGTTCAATAAGTGTCATAATTGAAGTTGAACAAACACTGCCATGTAACATAAATCAGTTGAATAAATTTCATTAAGATATAAAACTGCAGCAAAGGATTGCAATTTCCTGCATTCTGCGAGGGACGATGATCTTAGGAACAGACAAATTTCAAGAAATCAGCAGCTCATATTACCTTATTCCCATCATCCTGAAAATTAACAACATTACTTGCGTTCATAATCACATCTTCACCAACTGCACGTGCTAGGATTTGCTGCAGTGTCATTCGGCTAATGACTCTCGTGACGGGAAGCCCCTTTTCTGCTGCAGGAGTGAAGGTATCGAACTTGCAATACCTGATAACCGTTTATTTATTATTCATTATGATGAAGGCTAACACTTAGTTCAGGAGGACAGGAAAAAAAAAAAAAAAAAAACCGAGTTTTAAAAGGCAGTTCAGTCATTGGCGGGCCTAATAAAGGAAAGTATGCTATCTCTCCTAGCCTTCTTATGGTTGTTTGATTTTTTTCTGAACCAATTAATTTTGATAAGTATACTATAGTCCCTTCAACAAACTCTGGTACTGACTTATTGAAATTTATGACGCAGTACCCCCCAATTACTTCTTTTTACATGTAACCTTTACCACAAATTATGCAACAACTCCACATCATGATTATTTTTTCACAGCCCCACATCTTTGACAGCTAAAACTATGTTAGTCCAAAGTACATAGCTACAGTTAATGATTCCAGTGCTTGAAGAACTGCAAACCAACAAAGCTTAACCAAATTATGTCAAAATTAGTTGACATAGACATTAGACATAATCAACCACCAAGCTTAAATTTTTAATAATAAACATATGTATTGACAATCATACCTATCAATTAGATACTACTAAAGTATATAAATCCAACAAAATAAATAGCTAAAATTGATTTCAAAATAAAGGAAGAGAATTCGTATAAAAAGAGTTGGAAAAAAAACATACCAAGTACCAGAAATCCCATCAACGAGACCATTAATTCTATCACCAGTGATACATCCAGTTCTCATAACCTCTTCAGCAACGTCTAAATCAATAGCTTCCAAAGCAGCTAATGCATTACTCTGTATCTGAATTGGACCTCTATATTGTCCCTCTCCTCTTATAGCACTCAAATCTTTCTCAAAAACAAATACCTCAAAACCCTTCCTTTTAGCAGCCAAAGCAAAAACCAACCCTCCAATCCCACCTCCAGCAACAAGAATCCTAAGCTTCTTTTGCTCTGAAACTTTCTCATTTGATTCAGTCACAGTAGGTGCCTCAGTTACCACAGCTTTCACTTGTGTAAATTTCTTGTTTTGCCTGGTTTTGAAGTGTGAGTTGCAGTGTGCAGAAGATGAAAATTCCACTGCAGAGCTACTGAAGATTGGAAATGAAAAATGGGCTCTTGAAGAAAAAACTGAAGTTGATGGGTTAACTGGGTTGCAGAAGAAAGCTGAAGATGCCATTTTTCTTGATAACCAAAAAAATTAAAAAGGATCAAAACTTTCTTGTTTCCTTGAACTGGGTTTGAGCTGAAACTGATTATGGACCAGTTAAAATCTACCAGAATTTACAATTTAAGTTCAGTGGTGGGGAATTTTCAAAAAAAAAAAAAAGTTCAGTGGTGGGGCTATGAAGGTGAAGCTAAACGAATGAGGAACACCAATCGTGCAGATTTCTTTCCATGTGTCAATTCTCCAGCAAATATCTGACACATGTCTATGTTTCTGTGGCAGTTTCTCGTTATGCGTTTGTTACTCAACTAAAAAATGTTTTTTTTTTTTTGGGCAAAGGTGCATTTTCACCCTTAATGTTTACCCGAAGAGCGGATATGCCCTTAATGTTTACCCGAAGAGCAGATATGCCCTTAAAGTTTTTTTAGGACCATTTAAGCACAAAATTATATTTTTTCTGTATTTTTGGCCCCTCACTTAACGGTTCCAACAAACGGAGTTAATACCATTATCCATATCAATCATCTATTAAGATAAAAATAACAATTGAAACCTAAAAGTTTTTTTCCAATCATTCATACCCTCTCTCTCCCTTAGCCACACACCCAACCATAACTCCAAATTTATTTGTTCA
>CATIWK010336757.1:0-10256 GCA_949634005.1 Mallotus japonicus
TTTACTTTATTTTAGTAGTATTTAATTAGAAGAAAAATATTTTTATAGTAGAATGATTTTAAGAGAATTTAGAAAGAGTTTGGAGAGAATTTAGAAAGAGTTTAGAGAGAATTTAGAAAGCTATATATTTCTTTCTTCTACTCTTTACATTAATGAATTTCAATCTCTTTATATAGAGATTTTCTTCCACTATTTGAGAACTATTCTCTCACAAGCAATATATTGTTCATTCACATGCAATATATTGTTCATTCACATTCATAATAGGAATACTTTTTTTTTTTTTTTTCAATCTTTTGAGGGTTGTGAAGTGATAGTAGAACCATTCATTTTTATTTGTTTGACACCATATTACAGAATGCTAGTTTTGCACAGCAGAAGATTTCATTTATTGCATACAAATGTTGATGCCAATTGTTTGTAAAATCCTTGTTTAAAACAGCAGCTCCAACACCAACAATGCTTACGACTTGAGCATGAAATGATGCACATTGGAGAAACAAACAAAGAGGATATGAAAAAAGATTCACATTTGTCATTTCGAGCAATTGGACAATCATGGTTTCTTCAATTTAGTACAAAAACATTCAACAACGTAGGGTATTATATGACTTGGATAATCCCTAGTGGTAATGTAAAGTGTAGCTACGGCCTATGAGAATTTATTGTTTGGAGCTAGGGATTAGGCAAAGATTTCAAACATAATTGAAGCACAGAACTCTTCAAATAGCTGCATCAATCTTGGGAGCGCCTTGATTGAAAAGAACGGTCAGCTACACAAAAGATTCTGCTTGTCTTCCTGGTGCCAGCCTATTTCTCATGCTTTCTTTGATAAATCCATGTGGGGCCATAAAGTATCATTCCGCAGTACACAAAATTGGTTGACATCAGGTGTATATTAATCAGAATAGTTAACTGATCAGACAGCAGAAGCAATATATGCCAGATAAGGACCCATTTGATTTCAAATCATCAGCATCAGATTCCCCCTTGCTCTGGCAATAGGCATATTCGAGTCAATCTATGTATCACCACATCAATGAAACAAGCATATATTGAAAGACAAAAATCACAAGCGGCAGGAGTAATTTACCATGTAAGCAGCAAAGAAGACAAAATCACCATTTCCTCAGCATGTAGCTCTCATGTACTGGATGACATAGCTTCCTCAATTCTGCTAATCACAACACTTAAACTGCTGCCACTTTCAAGAGCCTTGACAGCAGCCCGATGAGCATGCCTTTGCCATTTTAGTAAATTGTACGACTGCAGAACAGACCACCTTGCTTGATTTGACATCTACACCAGGCAGTGACGAATGTGAGCACCTGTCCTCAACAGAAAAACATCAGATCGAGTATGATGTTGGGAGATACCTGGTTTATAGATAATGGGGGTTGCAAAAGTACGCTGATGCTCCTAAACAGATTTTCATCATTTTCTCCACCCTCTGCCTCACCATAAACAAGAGCTTCAGCTGCAATGCCAGCAAAAAGCACCATGCTATACCTGGCCAGCAAAGCATTTATCATGAAATACAAGCGACGTATTTTAGTTCATGAAGTACACCAAAGTAAATGCACACAGGGAAAACAAGTAACTAGTTACAGAAATGTTGTCAATCATCATCAGGTGCCAGGAACAAAATGTACAGCAACTACGTAGTCGACTATTCCATGAAACTTTTCAAAGACTATTAGCCTAGAACGCTACTTTCACTATTTCATGAAAAAAGGCCACTTAAAGTTCTGGTTTTTGCCGCTTAATCTAGATGAATATTTCTTGAGACCGTGGCAATAGTAAGAGACAAAAAAAAGGCTGGTTATAGGTCTAACCACAATTATAGATACCGTTCGTTCAGCTCCAGTCAACCCAAAGGATCATAGATCAAGAAACCTTAAACAGGATTACGCATCATACCCACCTGTCGAAGGTAGTGCCACTGAGTCGACCATCAGCAAGCTCATTACTCATCTTTTCATCCCAAAACTGGGTTCCTGCCTAGAGGAATGTGATACTTATCATCTTATTGTGAAAAATTCAGAATCAAATACAATTTCTTAAATGATATCAGCGGAGTAAATTGCAACCAGAAAAAAAGAAAAAGATAAATAAGAGGTATGGAACATTAGAAACTTGTGTTAATTTTTTTCATAACTAGAAACTTGTGTTATTACTTAGGCATAATACATACATGGCCCCCTGTACTTGTCACTTTTTGTCAGTTTGACACATTAACTTATAGTTTTGCCATTTTGACACCTGAACTTGGTTAAAATGCACTAGTTTGCACTAATATGATGACATAATGCATCTACCACCCTCTGTACTTATCACTTTTTGTCAGTTTGATACCTCTACTTGTAGTTTTTGGTCAATTAAACCCTTATGATGTGGCACATGCTAATTCGTTATTCCGTACCACGTGTACTGATAGGGGTTTTAAAATTACATTTTAGCCAAGTTCAAGTGTCAAAATGGCAAAGCTATAAGTTGAGGTGTCAAACTGACAAAAAATGACAAGTACAGGGGGCCATGTATGTATTACGCCGACTACTTATTAAATAAAGTGTCATATAAAGTTAGCACCATGTTCATTTGAAAGGGCCCCTTAACTCCAGCAGTTTTACAATCAAATAGAAGACATAATAGCATGTTTGCTAAGAAGTCTGAGAAATTAACAAAGCAAAGAGGGAAGATCCAACATGGATAAAGCAGGAGTACCTGGCCTTGAATGCCCATTTGCATTGCAACAATCGGGTCTAGAATCACACCACGAATTGGGCAACCCATAAGGTATGCTGCAAAATGCATTTGACAATCAATTGCTCAAGCTGGCACCAGACAAGAAATTTGATATTGCTTGGCTGTTGATGTAGTCATTTATAATTACTCAAAAACCTCATCTAAATTAAAAGATAAGAATGTTCATCACTGAATGTGCAGAAATAGCTTTTGGCCAAAATTGATCAGAAAAAAATGTGCAAAAAACAGTTTTCCAAATTGGAACTTATATTTTCTTCGCAGTTGCAGAGAATGCACAAAGGTTTTTCCCATCTCAACAGTATCTAAATCAAGCAAAAAAGTACATACCTACCAAAAGATGACCTGCTTCATGAACTAAAATACGTCGCTTGTATGGAGGCCAATAACTTGAGATTTGAGCTAAGCAGGTACCACCAAGGAAAATAGAGTCCATAAAGGCTAGTGCTAATATGGCTGCAAGATGAGTTCTAATCTCAATCCCTTGTGAAAGAAGAAAAGATGCTCCACTGAGAAAAGCAGCCAATGCGAAACTTGAACCTCCAGAAAGGCCCCATTTCTTTGGAGCAAATTTAGACACTGGATAACCAAATGAAGACAAAAGATATACGTATTTAGCATGATCTCGTATAGACAAAACGTTTACCCTTGAACCACAACAACAGAACAATTGAAATTCAAAGTGGCACAGGAAAAAGGAAGCATAAACCTTGAAAGCCCAAGTAAAAGTATTTCAAAATAAGTACCTTCTATACCCGTCAAAGACTCGAAGACAGTTGGTGTCACATCTCTAGGTCCCTCTAAAACTGCAGAAGGAGCATATAGAAAAAACCAGTAAGAACTAAAGGAAATAAAGGTATAAATTGTATCCTGTGTTCTCTCCTGTAAGATTCTTGAAGTGATTCCTAAAATGATCTGAGCTAACAACTTATAAAATATCTAAAGGTTAACTCAATAAATTGAGCAAAATCAAAACTTTACCACCACCATCATCAAAGAATTAGATAAAGGAAATGTAAAGAGAACGGACATTACCAATGTTGGTGAATTTTCCAAAATTGGGTAAGAGGCCTTTGTTCTTAAGGAATGCATAAGCACTGCCCACAAGCCTCATATCATCAGCATTCAAACAAGTGTCCAAAACCTCCCAGTCCCTCTGTGACCCGTCAAACAACCCCAATTCACTGATTCCGGTCCCAAACGACGGAGATCCGTTAATCGTCTCAATCAAATTATCCTTATTTTTATTGGTCTCGGCTTCTTTGGATTTCAAGAACCTGAGAGCTCTGGCGAGGTCCTTTTGCTTCACAGCATCCTCGTACTCACGCCATTCTTTTAGAGCTCTTGTAATGATCTGGGCTTTCTTATTTCGGACAACCGAAATCTTGCCAGAAAATTGATTAGGAGAACACAAAAAATGCGGGAAATTTTCAAGGCGTAAAGTAGCACAAGGCAGAGCCATCAACGAGATCACTACGAAAACCTGCAAAGAGACTCCAGATTTTTTGATAAATTATAAGGCAACGCACCAAATATCAGCAACATGTCGCTGTCACCAAATGGGTTATGGGCTATGGAGATGGGAAGGGTCGGGAGCAATGGACATTAAAAAGATATGGGCTTTGGTTTGGCTGGAGGACTGATGAAAAGCAAGTTTCTTGGTGGCTAGCTAAAACAGTGCCAAAAAAAAAAAAAGGACCAAAATGAGAGTGTTAAGCAGTAAAAAAAAAAAGTATAAAAAGCATCGAAGAACTTGAACCTCACCTCAAAGATAAGAGAAAATCCGAAATCCACACACACTGCCCATTCATTGCTTGCTTCGAGCTTCCCGTCCACATCGCCTACCATTTCACTTCCATACCTCTGCTTCTTCTTTTTGTCCACACAATACCAACTTCACAATCACATATACAAGCGCACTCTCCCTCTTTTCTTTTTCTCAAAAAACTAAAAGAGTCCCACTAATAATGGCCTCTGCTACAGCACCCACTACTCTTTCCCTTCTCAAAACTGCTGCTTCTTCTTCTTCCGCCTCATCTGCCACCCGGGCCTGCGCTTCCCTTCTTCCTGTTTCTGGCCTCCGTACCCCCACTGTTCGTCGACTGGGTTTTGCTGCTGGTGACCCTGTTTTCTCTCACCATGTCGCATCAAAAATCCGATCTTTTGGTTCTGGTAAGGCCTCCAGGGCAGTTGTCTCCATGGCTAAGAAGAGTGTTGGGGATTTGACCGCTGCTGATTTGAAAGGGAAGAAGGTTTTTGTTAGAGCTGATTTGAATGTTCCTTTGGACGATAACCAGAATATTACTGATGATACTAGAATTAGAGCTGCTATTCCCACTATTAAGCATTTGATTCAGAATGGTGCTAAAGTCATTCTTTCTAGTCATTTGGTATGTTCACTTCTTCCAGGGTTTATTTATTTATATTTTTGTCTTAAAACAACTTCTTATTTCTTCAGATATTTGGTCCCTTACAAAGTTGGATAATTTCTGCTGATTTTCTCTTGGTGCACTTGTAGATTGGTCCTTCTGAAACTGTTAATTTGATTAATTATCTGGGTCTCATTGAATTTGTATTGCTATTCAAAATGTAGCTTCATGATTTGCGAGAATTCCCTTTTCATTGGCCTTTGGAAATATCTTCATTGGATTAACAAGATTGATTGCTAGATAATAATTTGCGATTTTTTTCAAATCTTTCACGGGTAAACAAGTGTCTCTATTGATTATGTATAAGGAATTTGGTACTTTATGGAAATATTTTCAAAGGGCAATTAAATTAACTTTCTGGTTGCAGCATTATTTTATATCTGAAGTGCCTAAGTTTGTTGTCCATGTAAAACAAACTGTATTGGCCTGTGATCTGAAATGTATTACAATGAATTTTAGGGAAGGCCAAAAGGTGTTACTCCAAAGTTCAGCTTGGCACCACTTGTTCCCCGTTTATCAGAACTGCTTGGTATTCAGGTATATATTGCTTAAAATATTCTTAAGTTTAGAAGAATTAAATAAAGAAGCATATGCTTACTAACACATCCAATTGGGCAGGTAGGGAAGGCTGATGATTGTATTGGCCCAGAAGTAGAAAAATTAGTGGCTTCACTTCCTGAAGGTGGCGTTCTTCTCCTGGAGAACGTGAGGTTTTATAAGGAGGAGGAAAAGAATGAGCCTGAATTCGCAAAGAAGCTTGCTTCTTTAGCAGATCTCTATGTGAATGATGCATTTGGAACCGCACATAGAGCACATGCCTCAACTGAGGGAGTTACAAAATTCTTAAAGCCTTCTGTTGCTGGCTTCCTCTTGCAGAAGGTGAGTTTTTAGTTCTTTTCTTTGCAGCATCATATATCATCCAGAATTCTCCAAACCTTTAAGGATCTCTTAGGAGTGTGATTTGCGTACGAGTCAATAGTTGCTTTATTTTCATTGTTTTGTTCCTTAATATTATGTGAGTGAAGTATTGTTTTGTCCGTCATGAAATTAAAAAGACAGATCAATCATGCTTTCATTGTGTCTCTCTCTGTCCTACTGGGAAAATGATAGTTATGTGTGGTTAAAAGAATAGAACTTTAATTTGTTTGCCTGATTGTGTTATGAACTTCTGGTTATATTGTAACTCATTTCTCCCTGTCTTGTTTTAGGAGCTGGACTACCTTGTCGGAGCAGTTTCAAACCCAAAGAGGCCATTTGCTGCCATTGTAGGTGGTTCAAAGGTCTCATCCAAGATTGGAGTTATTGAGTCACTCCTTGAGAAGTGTGATATTCTTCTTTTGGGTGGAGGAATGATCTTCACATTTTACAAAGCGCAAGGCCTATCAGTGGGCTCATCCCTTGTTGAGGAAGATAAGCTTGATTTGGCAACATCACTCCTTGAGAAAGCCAAGGCAAAAGGAGTGTCCCTCTTGTTACCCGCTGATGTGGTAATTGCAGACAAATTTGCTCCTGATGCAAACAGTCAGGTCTGTAACCTGAAATCCTATGACTATCTAAAACTCCCTCAGAAATTGTTATACTCATAGATCGAGCATGATTATGCTTAAGCTGCAAGTGACGAGTGAAATGCTGTTTTGTTCATCTGCAGATTGTGGCTGCCTCAGCCATCCCTGATGGCTGGATGGGGTTGGATATTGGACCAGAATCTATTAAGACATTCAATGGGGCTTTGGAAACTACCAAAACAGTCATCTGGAATGGACCAATGGGAGTGTTTGAATTTGACAAGTTTGCAGTTGGAACAGAGGTATGCTAAAATTCTTTGCCTTGACCTTACTGTTGGACTTCATTTGGCCAAGTTTTGATGCCAAATTTAGGTCCCTTAATTGCATATTTGTACATGGTAGCCCGTCATATGGGTTATACTTATGCATTACACCTGCGCATTTCCATATAAATATATGGTGAGCTAGAGTTCACTTGTGTGAGCAGGCTATTGCAAAGAAGCTAGCGGAGCTTAGTGGCAAGGGAGTCACGACAATTATTGGAGGTGGAGATTCTGTTGCAGCTGTAGAAAAAGTAGGAGTTGCTGATGTTATGAGCCACATATCAACTGGTGGTGGTGCGAGTTTGGAGTTGTTGGAAGGCAAAGCACTTCCAGGTGTTCTTGCTCTTGATGAAGCCATACCAGTAGCTGTATAAGATTTAACTGATTTTTTTTTTCTCATTCCAGTCTTGGTGATTCTATTGTGGTTTATAAATGAGAAAGGGTTTTAGAAAGATATGAGTTGGTGTTGTAAATTTTTTTTTTCTCCTTTTATCTTAAATGCGAGAGGTCTCTCATTCCATCTCTTCCTTTGTGTCTTCATGCTAAAATGCCAAGACAGACAGTGGGGATAGGCAAGGAGAACCATCCAAGTTCTTAAATAAATGGTTCATATTTTTACCATATGTTCTTCATTTATTTATAACTTCCAAAGTCGATGCCAATGATATAAGATTATACGTAACAATGCCCGAATTATGGTCAAGAAAATATGGTGCGAGTGTTATCTCCTTTTTGTTGGTGCTTGGATATGTATCAGTTCTAATTGTTTAGATATGGTAAAAAAAATTAGAATGGTGCTGGTGAAGTTTTTGCTTTCAAGTTTGAAATAATCTACATAGTCATAGATGTATGTTCTACATGGGATAAAAGGTATTTCCTGGAATGTTGAATTGGTATGATTCTTTGCTTTTGAACAGCAGCAGCCATCAACTTATGTATGCATGTGTGAGATATCAGATCATAAAAAATTAAGGGTGGAGGATGAATAATTCCTGTGCAGTAGCAGTAGCAGTAGGTGGTTAGTGTTATGCTCTTATGTCATTGTCAGCTGATAAATGAAAACCAGAGGCGTGGAAAGTGACATATGATTCATCACAGATTCTATTCTCCTTGATTTTTAAGCTACAAAAATGAGAGAGGCCCTTTTGGACACATTTTTTTATAGGTGCAACCACATCAACACGAGAGGCAACCTTTGTTTCTTTTTCTTTCAATTTCAATCTGCTCCTCTTGTGGACTATAATGTTTTTGTCTGTTTAAAAAAATCTAAAATCTTTCTTGTGACTATAAACAAAGCCATGAATCTATTATTGTTTCAATTTCAATCACTCATGCCAGTTGAGGTCATATTTTTTTTAAACACCAAAAAAAAAAGAATTGAAAAGACTGCTCAGCGATTCATGCTTAAGCAGGCCATTAACAGAATCATTTAATGAACGATAGTCAACAAATTGGACGGTCGGGATTGAATTAAAAGGGCCAAAAACTAAATGGCTGCAACTTTGGACTTTTAACTATTGATGTCATGTGGGTTAGAAAATTCATGTATTCTCGAAGAAGCGATAGTAACATTTTATGTGAACGAACATAAAAATCAGGCAAACAATTCAAAGTTTTAAAGTTAATCAAAGACTACTCATTGTTTCTACAACAATTGGATTTTTCTCTTTGTTTCTTCGTACGCCTTCCATATTTTACAATTCTAAAACTGTAGGTTGGAATATAACTGGCATGTGCTAATAAAAAAAAATACGTATAAAAAATTCCTATTTTTCTGTTTTAGAAAAAAAAATGTACAAAGAGTAAAAGAATATTCCAAGAGGAATTTTTACCTACATTAGGTATATTATATCATATGGTAGGATTTATAATACATCAATCAAGTAATTTATATTTAACCAATAAAAATAACACACATATTTTTATATTATAAATTTTACTATTGGGTGTAATGTAAAAAAATGAGAAAATTTCATTCAGTGGCCTAGTAAACACACATCTTTTCGTTGGTGGCCGCACTTTTTTTTTTCTTTTAGTTCTATTTTCCTTCTTTTCACTTTTAGCCTAACTTTTGCTCCGTGTTTTCATTTCGTAAAATCTGGCGTTTCGTGTTTTTTTTTCTCATTTTTTTCTGTATTTTTCTTTTATCTTTTTATTATTTTTGAAGTCATCTTTAATTTAAATTTACTGTATACATTTATTTGATTTGTATATTTTAAATAATTTAATTTTATATTCTAAATAATTTTTTTTTTAATTTTGAAACTTACTATTATTTAGAATATAAAAATTAAGCTAATTTAACTAAAAATTATCCATAGTCTTCAATAATTATTTTTTTTCATAATTATTTAGAACTTAGAAATTAAACTAATTAAACTAAAAATTACCCATGGTATTTAATAATTATTTTTTCAATAAAAATAATAAAAAAAATTATGAAATATATCAAAGAAATCATTATTTTTATTATTGATACTAATAAAAGTAAAAATTATATTTATGATCTTAATTTTATTATAATGATGAAAAAACTGAAAAAACACAAACATCAATGAAAATAAACAAAAATCAACAACTGCAATTTTTTGTTGTTTTTGTTATTTCAGTTGTAGTTTTCAATTATTTTTGTTGTTTCTCTTTGTTTATATTTGTTCATTTTTGTTAAAAATAAAAAAAAATTATGAGATATATAAAAAAAGTCATTATTTTTATCATTAATACTAATAAAAGTAAAAATTTTATTTATAGCCTTCATTTTGTCATTAATAATGAAAAAAATAATTCAAACAATAATAAAAAATCAACCAAAAAAAATAAATAAACAACAATCAACAACATAAAATTTTGTTGATTTTAGTTTTTTTTTCGATTTGTTGATTTTTTTTTCATCTTTTTTTTTGTTGTTGATGTTACAAATACATCATAAGGATTGTAAACTTGTTACATATTGATGATCAATAAGTATGAAATAATTTTTTAAAAAAAAAGAAATTTAAAACATTTTAATAAACAAATTAAAGTAAAAAAAATAAAATCCTTATTCTTTAAGAATATAAAAGGAAAAAATTTTGTTTATTTATTGTTGTTACAACAGTTGAAGATATTTATTGCTTGGTTTAACAACAATTGAAGATGTTTAGTTCATAATTATTCATTTGAAAAAAAAAAGTCTTAAGAGAAAAAAATATTGAGAAAAAAAAAGAAAATGTTGAGAATAAAATGAAGACAGTACC
>CATIWK010337004.1:0-13056 GCA_949634005.1 Mallotus japonicus
AAGTCATAAAAAGTCTTTCAAAATAAAATCTATAAAAGCCATTAACAATTTTATAAACTCTATAAAAGTCTTCAAAAATAAAATCTATAAAAATCATTAAACTCTATAAAAATCATTAAAAAGTAAAGTCTATAAACTCTATAAAAATCATTCACTTAAAAAAGTTTATAATGTCTGTCCTCTTAAACTAATCAAAGTTAGATTCCATTTGATAATTTCATTGTTCAATTGATCTTATAGATTAATAAATTGAATTACTAACAAAGTTTATGCCTACACTTGCAAATTCACTTTCTAATTTTTTTTTTTTAATTATACAAAACACAGTGGGTGACTCCCTCACAAAACTATGACAATTAACCATAACAATTTTATAAAGAGGTGCTAACGAAAAAACACGCTCTACATCTAATGTGAAATCCTGAAAAATCAGTTCCACACTTTTTTTTTCTAATTTAAGAAGAGAATTTCACTCACACTTGCAGCGGTCAAAGCTGCAAGTTCACTTTCATGATCATTGCTAGCTCACATGCAATCCACAAGACAACAGAATTAAATAAAAAAATAATTAAAAATAAAAAATAAAACAGTGGCAACAAAGTGCATTGAACCCTGCATCTTTCTTTTTCAGAAACAACAAAAATGGATGCAAAACAATAATAATACCCGTTTATCACCAAGTACAAAACTTATTTTTTTTTTTCCCTTTAATATTCTCTTCTCAAGTCAAGGACTTTCAATGGGGAATTACCTTCAAATTTGAGTGGGGATTGATTTTATCAAGTCCAAAATCTTTTGCTCTGCCCTAATGTAGCAAGTTGGAGTTCAATCAATTTTATAAATCCTACCTCAAGTGCACTGTAAATTTTTTAAAAACAAATGGTTGTGCTTATGGTGTGAACCACCACACCCGCCAGGAACTACAACATGGGCAAAATATCATTATTAATAGCTTAAGTCAAACCGAAAAATCTCCACCTCAGCTGAACACTACAACCCCAAGGATTTCTCGAACTTTTGGATCTGGTTCAGGAATATCCATGTCATCTGCAAATGGAAACCAGAAAAAAATCAGAACTTGAAAAAGTAGCAGACACTTCATCATGCAATCAGCTCAGTCCAAGCATGTGACATGCCAAAGCAGTTGCAGTTACAAAAAGAAAAACAGACAATCAGAGGGGTGAATACCATGACATGGGGAGCAATTCTAACACAATAGACAGGGAATCCTGTGTAGAATTTGAATGGTCCTCCTGACTTGAGGGTCTTCAAGACACAGTCTAAAGAGCCAGTGTAGGGATATTTTCCCTGAGCATCAGGTTGCATTTTCTGAATTTGAGTTTTAACATAATCAAAGGGAAGACTGCAAGCTGAAGCAAAGAACCCTGATACTGTACTTGCACCTGACAAGGATAAAAAGAATTGTTAGTCAATTAATAAACCTCTACCCAGTACCAAAACCAACAAAATACAAGCAAGGTATGGTTGATACGGAAATCGGAGTATCCAGACTAAAGTTTAGAAGAAGAAATACTATGATCAAGTGTTAGCATTTTGTTCTAGAAAATTTACAACCATATGATCAACCAAGAACTCTCAATTCAATGCCGGTGGTATAGACCTCTACCAATAGATATAAACAAAAGGTCAAATTTCAAGTAAAATAATGGCAACGGCATGAGAACAGCAAACATCATGAGAAGGTCACTCTTCCAATTCAATTTTATCGCCAAACTGCTCTTAGAATTCTTAAAACCACATCAAAAAAACATTTCCACATATTGTGGTCCCAAGAACCATTTTAAGTTGTCTTTAACTATGAGAAAACTTCATGATAAACCTAAACATGAGGCTTGTCTAGCTTTTGCAGCTTTTCCTACACATTAGCCTTCTCTAATCATGTAGTTCTTCCCTTTTACACTAACATTGATTAACATGCCCACATGTGCAAGCAGGGGCATGTTTGCACAGCTAGCAGATGCATTAAACAAAATCTCTAATACAAAAACAGAAAACAGTGCAAAGTGAACAATAAAAGTAGATTAGCCCAAGAAAAGGAGGCAAAAATTAAGGCTGCATTTTACAACATACAATGTGCACATTGCAAAGAGAGAGAGTTATTTCCTGCTGCTTAGAGATGGAAAACTTTTCTCCCCAGGATTGAATTAGTAAAAGCTTTTAATATAAAAATTTCAAAAAGAGGACACTTTCTGTAAAATTCAGAATCTGATATAATGTGTTGTTCTGGCCCTAAAATTTCAGCACTACCAATAGTAAGACCATTGTACATAAGATACTCTGTCCACTAACAGTATTCATTTCTGCGAAGCTTCTAGAACATCAGAGCAATTGGAAATAAATAGTTCATCTATTTGAACAAGTGTCAACTAGTTTCAAAATCTTTAACCAAATATGTCTTGCACTTATATAAAATTTATGCTATACTTTTAATTGTAACACAAATTACGCAAGCAAATATCTCAAAGCCATGAGAGGGTTTAGGCTAATACTTTATCAGTATCAAAAAAATTCAATTTGACAGCAATCAACATATAAATTTGTAAACCATCTTACCTACTACAGTAGCAGCTTCACCCAGACCAACAGAATCCCTGAAAAACTCAACAGATTGATCATACGAAGCAAGCATTCCCATGTTCAGTGCCATCGCTCTTACAACAGTCGGGCCTGCACCTTTCCAGAGTGCCAAAACTCCTTCATCTGCTGTGATACGGTAAAGGGCATGAAAGGCATTTTTGTAATTTCGGCGCTGAGCAGCGGCCAAAGTGGCATCAGCCTGCATACGGATAAGTGCTAAATCTGCTGGACTGCCAACAGTTGCTCCGATAGCACCAGCAGTTAGCCCACACAAAGCCTTCTGATATAGAGGCAGGGGCTTCCCATCATTGGCTTCAATAGCTTTGTTGGTCAAAATCCTACCGAGAACAAGTGAATAAATTTGATGAGATCAATAAACATTAGATTTCAAACCGGGTAATTACAGTTTCACAAGGTAATCAAACTTGAAAAGAGTCTGCATAACAATATTCAAAAGGGTAATAAAGCACACAACTGCATTTTTTCAGCTCAATTTCACCATGATAAATTAGAATTTAAATTTTAGTGAACAGAAGATGTATAAGAACAATTAAATGATATCCTAGTGCCAAAATTTTTCAAAACGCTTACCTGAATGAGCCAAGTCGGGCAGTTGTGTATGTGGCTTGCCTGAGAAGTCCAGCAGATAGACCCTGCTCACAATAGTATCATTTAGACACATTAAAAATATAATGCAATTCTCAAATTCTCAGAAAGAACACCTGGTCACATCTCAATTTGAAAAGATGCAACAATAGCATTGGCTCAGTTAATACATTTAAAATCAGAGATTTCATATATATTCGTTACTTATGTCCTTCCACAGACCCTCATTATATTAAAAGACAGTAAAGCAACCCATTTCCAAATATTTAAAGGTTGAAACTTTAAAAATCACATCTTGGCTTGTATTATAAAACCTATTCAAATTTGGAATTGAATAGCCTATAATGTGCTTCATTATAGACTGCTATGACCGAGAATCTCAGAGTTTCCACTTGAAACATAAGCAAAGTCAAAATCACCTATTAACAAAAGAACAAACCTTTGAACACAAAGATCTTATAACTAACAAATCTAAATCCAATACTCAAATAAGAACAGCAGTTTATACAAAAGCAGAAAATAAAAATTCAGTTAACAAACCTTGTAAAAAGCACCAAAACCCTCCTCTTTTAGCATATTCTTTGTCACCTGAGCAGCTGAACCCTGACCCAATTGAATTCTCACCTGTACCAAACCCAAAAACAAAAGAAAACCCATTGAGACAAAAACCAAACCAACATAAAAAATAACACCAAAAACCAAGCGAATTCTTCAGAAGAAAGAAACCCCACAAAACCCCAGATCCGGACACCCATTACAACTCCAGAAAAGGTACAAACCTTAAATCATAAACAAACTAAAAACAGGAAACTGATCTAAAAGATAGCTAAAACAAAACCCAATAGATGCAAACCTTGATCATATCGATGGGCTGGATGACACAGGTGGCAAGCATACCAGAGGCACCACCATTGACAAAGGGTTTAACAGTAGGCCATACACCAGATGGTGCAGACTTCTTCTCCTCTCCCATTTTTTTTTTTTTTTTTGGGTTCTAAAGAGAGAGAGAGAGAGAGAGGAAGAAGGGTGTTTTTGCGTTCTATTTCTCAAAGAGGAGGAGGCTTGAGGACAGTCTTTAAAGCAACATATATATACATGGGAATTGGGAAATGGTTGTCTTTTTTTTTTTTATGGGATTTTTTTTTCTTTAGGGAAAAAAAATTGTATGGCATGGGATTTATGATGCAACGCCAACTCAATTTTATTAGGTATTGAAAAAAAAAAGAGTTTTTTTTTTCTTTTGTTTTGGTGGATTTTATTTAATAGACAATTTTATCCTTTAAATATATATTGCATTTTACATTTAATGGATTTCTTTTGGTGGTTATCCATTTTTTATAGATAAATACTATCAACATAATAACTATGATGTTGATGGTATTGAGAATATTGCGCCTTTTTTTTTTATCTTTTTATTATTGAATGGTGTAGTATTTTCCTTTGCTTTTGTAGATTTTTATTCACTTTTGAGAAATTGCTTATTAGGAAAAATTGTTTTTTTTTTTTTAAAAGTTCTTTTGTGCAAGTACTTCCCCATAGGCTTATTATTATTTTAGCAAATCATATTTAACATATATTTTTATTTTAAATTTAAATTTAATGTCATTTAAACAAGCATTTTGGATATATATATATATTTCTTCCTACATAGAGTTGAAATGTTGAATTATATAAAATTAATTCTATGTATAGTTTTTTTATCCGTATATAAAAGTGTTAGAATAAAGATGCATTAAAGTAAGGAAATAATTTTATAGAAATTAAAAAAATCTCATAAAATAAGTACATTCTCTTGAAATGTAAATGTTGGATATTTTTAAAAAATTTCTATAGTATAAAAGAATTTTTAAAATTTAAATCTAATTAAAACTCAATTGTTTGTAAGAGGATAAATAAAATAAAATAAATATTTAATCTTCTCTCTCTCTATATATATATGTATACATTATTAGTTGTTAATTCAGGTAATATGGGAATGGCAAATTAATATTAATTATTTTAAAATGTAAATAAAAATAAAATAAATATATTAATTAAGTAATTTTAACAAAGTAAAAATTATAAATTAACAATTAATAATTAGTTTTTAAAAGAGGAAAAGTAATAATAATGGAAAGTGTTGGATAATATAGTCATTTCGTTAGCTTTAGGGGGTTGTGGTTGGGCGTTATTTTATGGTGTAGTTGAAAAACTGATTTACTTTTGCTACCGAATTTGACCTTCTGTTGGAGCAAAACTGTCTTCCAAGTAAAATCGCAATCAGAAAAAAAAAAAAAAAAAAAAAAAAAAAAAAAAAAACTTTGCTGCCCTTTGACTTCTCTGATTTAATTAAAATCTCATTCTTTTATTAAAAAAAATAAGTCACTTCGAGAGTTTTGAACAGCTTGCAGATGTAAGGCAAACTTGTCGATATTTTCTTAGGGAAATTGCATTCATTAGTTGCTGCTGTTGTTGTTGTTACAATAATAAATATTTATTTTTTTTTATGCATAGAAAGTGGACAATGCACTATACAACATAATATTATTTTCTTTTTGAGAAAATACAACATAATATTTTTTATTTTTATTACTTATTATAAAAATATTTTAATTTTTATTAACATTCATAAATATTGATAAAATTTTTATAATTTTTAAAAATAAAAATATCGATCAAACTATGAAAAATTGGTATAATCATAATTTGTTATTATTATTACATATGTTATGAAATCCCATGAGTTTTTTTTTAAATAAAAGTGCTGTGAACTTTCTTTCTTCCTATGAATAGTACTCTATTTTGTATTATAAACAATAACATCGTCTCTCAATGGGTGACTGCTAGTTTTTTAACTAGCAATTATCCCTTACTTTCTTTCATTTTCTATTTTGTACATGTTAAATCTTTTAATTATAGTGATAGATATATAGTCATGTTGTTGTTTCAATGTGGTTTGATAAGTTTTTTTGTGCAATTGGATATGTAAATCTGTTGTGTTCTGGTTTGCCTGGATCTTGATCTTCTGGTTTGCCTAGATCTTGATCTTCTAGGTTTGGGAGATGAAAGATGGTCTCAGATCTTCCACTAATCTGCATCATAGTTTGATGCTTTATTCTCCAACGAAGGTTAAAATCCAGTGCTTTTTGATAATGAAGATTTCCAGCTTGAAGCTATTATTCCTCTATCTGGACTTAGTAATCATGATAAGTCCAAGAAATTATCAGCTCAAGCAGGTCTGGATTGTTGCAGCTGTTATTGATGACTCAAGATGGCTTAGCTTGTGTTTTCTTCAACAATTTAGTTTCCCTAAAGTTGAGAAACAAAAGAGTTGGGCTTGCTCCTTGTATTGGGCCTTTCCAAAACACTTTGAATTCTAATATTCCAAAGTGTAAAAGCCTACTAAATTGTACTATTGGTTAATCAATGATATTCTACTGTTGTTCGAAAAAAAAAATCCCATGGGTTTTATTATTTTATTTGTTCACCTCTTATACTTTTTATACTTATAGTTCTATTTGTGTGCATATTTTATTGTTTTTAGCATAAAAGTTTTGGCTATTATACGTTCTTACATTTATTATTAATTGAGTTTTTATTTTTTATTTTTTAAAGAAACATTCCATTAAAAGAAGTCAATTGATATACAAAGTTTCTCTTCCACCTAAAAGTCTGAAAAACAACAAAAATAAACCTAGAAGCTTACTAAAATCAAACATAAACATCCTAAATGAGATTACTTTAGAAGTAATCACTTTTCTAGTCACAACAATAACTTGCCAATATTAGACTTGGAGTTCTTCTTATAATTGGAGGGATATATGCCAATAACAAGAAATCTAAAGAAACAAAACAAGATATCTATTATGAAGATCCAAACATTGATTTAGCTAATATGATAACCAAAATGAGAATCTAACAAACTCTCCAAAAAAACATGCTTAAGGATAGAAGCTAATCATTCCAAAGAGGTAGGCTTTTGTTCCTTGAGAACTAAGGCCCTTTGTGGCATTCTGTATGCTGTGGGTCCTTGACTTGAGAATCAGATTCTTTTCCCTTCCTGGAATCTTGATTAGTTGTCTTTGATGTTGCCAATGTTGGTGATCTAGTTAACTCTTTCATTTTAAATTTCTTGATTTAAGACTTCTTAGTAAAGGGTTGGCTGGGCTTGTCTTGGCCATCCTTACTCTTCTTTGTACCAAACAAGGCTTCCTTTGTTAGAGGGATGGCCTCAAAATTGAACTCTGAATAGGCTTTTTTGTTTTGGGTTCCTCTTTCTTTGGTTTAGTGTCTTTGTCTGGCTCGTCTGCCTTTTCAAACTCTGCCCTTTGTGAGGTCCAACAAACGTTAGTTGTAGAGTTTGATGCAGTCTCTATCACTCCTTTTTCCTTCCTTTTTGCATCTTCATCATTACATATCTCTATTATTTTTTTAATATATATGCAAATTTTTATCCTCTAGCAGTTGGACATGATGGATTGTTAGGCCTATAACCTAAGGAGTGGTATAACAAAGTAGGAATTATAAAAAGGTGCCTCCTCCTTTGAACCTTCTAGCAAACCAAAAATTGTCCCTTTACTTCTTTCTTCTAATGGCGATTGTCTTTCACAAAAGGCTGGATTTTTTCCCCTACAAAGGATTGGTTCAATGGAACAGCTAACGACTTCATTCTAGTAAAAATTTGATCCTGATAACACTTTCTTTCTTGGCAAAGCTCTAATCCATAGCCCGTAGGCTAGGTTGTTGTTCAATCTGAAACTACTTTCATCTTCAGTCTTTACATTTTTGTAGATAGAAGTAGAGTTGTTAAAAAACCATACAAATAACACAATAAGGGTAATCTTTCATATTGAAAAGTGGTCTATTGTTCTTTACCTTATCTTTTGTTTATAAAACCTTTTGGCAGTGGCTTGTTTAGATTCAAGATGACTTTGATCCTTGAACATTGAGTTTTTATAAATGATTAAAATCACAAAAAGATGGTTGGCTATATTTTCAACATTCTGTCTTGTGATTTGGATCAATGGTAGACCTAGTACTTGAACCCAAATTGATTCAGTGGAAAAATCTATCTCCTTTAAGGTAAGATGAGGACTTCATTCCTTCAAAACTAGGAGATTCCAATGTATAAACCATGGAGTTCCTTCTTGAACTCTTAACCTATCCCTCCCAGAGTCGAACTTGAACAAAAATATATTTAGCATTTTCATTTCTTGTACTTGAAAAAAGTTTATGAAGGACCATGGAGTTTTTATCGTTAACTATGTATAAAATATTGAATTTTAAAAATTATTATTAACCACATTAAAATGGATAATTGTATGCTTTTGGATTTTAACATGTTAGCCATTTGCATGATTAAGGTCTTATCTATCCTTGTTTTGATTTTAACAATACAATTTTAAAGTGCTAATGAGTTTACTTTAAGTGTGTATAAGTTAGGTGTGAAATGCTGCTAAAAAAACTAAGCAAAAAGCCATTGGATGGCTGCTCACGATCCATGTCACGATCAGGATCTAAGTCACGAGCTCAAAGATGCCTAAAGGCCTCAAATAGAATTTGAAGCTAGTGGTCCTCACGGTCACCATCATGATCGTGACCAAATTCGTGACTAGGCTCACGAGCATGACTAAGAAAGCCTTCAATTGACAAAAGTCCAGTGGTCCTCAGGGTCTCCATCACGGTTGAGACTAGTCTGTGACCAAGCTCATGATCCATGGTCACGATCATGATCAAGTCACCCTCAATTGACAAAAAGGCTAGTGGTCCTCATGAGTACCATCATGATCATGATCACACTTATGACTAAGCTCATAGACACATCCGATGAGCATGAGCCTCAACTAAGAACAAAGACCAAAGAAGGTCAATGGTCCTCACGGACCTAGTTACAACTGTGACCATGATCACAATCCATATGGCAAGTTAGCTACGATCATAAGGCTCCTCCAACGACTAGTTTAATCAACAGTCACGACTGTGACATACACCACCATGGCTGTGACATGCCAAATTCTTACAAAAAGATGTTTGCACATTTAATGAAGACGAGGAAGCTTGGAGAAAAATTTAATGCACATCAACACCTAGTTTTTGATAATTAATTATAAAATCAAATGCTAGAGGATCATTTATAAGTTACAACCTTTGGTTGTTGAAGAATTTATTATTTAAAAACTTTGTGCATTAACTCTTCTCTTTTTTCTCTTTCAAAAATTTCTAAGTACTCTTTGAGAGTGGGTTATGTTCTAGCTTAGGATTCTTCTTTTACTTGTTTGTTGGGTTAAAGAAAAGGGAAGTGCGGATCTAAGTGTAGAAAAAAATTGGTTTAAGAGTTCACCACTAAAACACTTGGGAATTAGTTTAAGAGTGAGCCTCGAAAACTCTTGTAAGGTTTGAATTGAGCTTAAAACTCATCGTGTAACAATCAATCTAAGTGAATAGATTGAAGTGGGTTAAAAATTCTAACTTGGGAGAGTTAGTTGGAGATGTAGATTTAATTGACAAACTGAACTCCTTAAATAAGTGTGTTCAATCTTCTTCATCTCTTAGTCTCTTATTAATTTTTTTAAATTTTCCTTAAATTTTTTTCATTAGCTCTATTCATCCCCTTCCCCCCTCCTCTAGGGCACTTACACAACACAATTCAACATCATATTTTCTTGGCCTAAATTTTAAATTTTGAATATATATTCAAAATTTGAAATTTTAGGTCCACTATTATTAATATTGTTGAACACTTTTATAGTAAATAATAAACATATACACTAGAAAAAAATATTGAATTTAATTCCTCTTCCTCACATCTATATATATGAGATCTTAATTTATAATGATGGCCCACAAAAATAATTTTTAAAAATACTATCTTTTAACAACTAACAATTAGTCATTTTTTTCTTTGTATTGATCCTGATCATAAGTCTAAAAAATAAAAATAAATATTCATATATTTGAGGTCTAGTTCAAGTGGTAAGTGCTTTTACTTTTGAAAACAATAAGTCTTAAATTTTATTTTTCTTTCCCACACTAGATATATGAAATCCATTTTATGGTTATAACTCACAATTATATATTTAAAATACTAATTACTAAAAATCAACGGCTAATAAGTTTTTATTATAAAAACACCATCAGTCCTAACAAGTTATGTTTTTACAATTAAATCTTAAAAGAAAAAATTTTTACAATTAAGTTCGAAAACTAATTAAAAAGCTCCACTTTAGTCCTAGTCTATCAAACCTAATGGAATTTGATAACATGTTAGTCATCTTAGACTTCTTCTTACCACCTCAAAACCATGTAATGTCCATTTTTTACAGTGGCCATACACCATAAAAGAGCTACCACATTAGATTTTCATTACTAAAAATTAGGTTTAAGGGCTACCATTAACAATAGTTCCACCATTGCCTACCACCATCACCTCCTCCACCAAGTTTTCTTCCTATTAACTAACATCATCCCACCAATTAACTACCATCTCTATCTTTAAAACTGTAGCCTCCACCAAAAACTATAGCACCCAAATATTTATTCTTCACAACACTAAATATTCCTTTAAAACCTTTTTTTCCTCTACTCCTTTCATAACCTCTGTTTCCTACCATTTCCAGCCATTTTTCCTTTTCTTTTCTGTTTCCTACCATTTCCAACCATATATATATATATATATTGTGGTGAGAAATGATTGGGAGTAGATATTTTAATTTTTAAATAGTTAAAGTTTTGTCCTTTTGTGTTTTGATTAAAAAAAACGTTATATTTATTTTATGCTGTCTTTCAATAGCTGTCATTTTAGAAATGATTTTTTCAGGCAATGGTTCAATTGTTTGCTTTGCTTTTCATAAGGCACTTAGAAATTTGATAATATTCAATTGTTTGGTAATGCCGCTCAAGTTGGTTGAAGCTTTGATTGGAGAGCAACAACTGAGTGTCACTGGAGGGATTCAAACGATGACCAAAATGAAAGGGCAGTGAACAAATCATCAAATTATGATTCACGGCAAATAGATGGGAGTCTCATTTTTCCAGCTGAAAAAACACCTTGTAAAGCAAAGAGAGGAATTTGAGAGAGAGGGACGAAGAAGCTTGCAAAAGGTGAGTGAACCTTACCAAACCCATAGCTCATTTCGAATTCTTGGCAATTGCTGAAAGTTTGTATTTTTGGTACTGTTTTATTCTTGTGGTGTTTAAATGCTATGGTTGATTTTGTTGGTTGGATTTAGCGTCTTGATGTTGCTCTTTTGCTTTCGTGAAATTGGTTATTGAACAGCTTGAAATCTTATTGTTTTTCTTATGTCATTTCTTTCGGGTTTCAGCTGTACAACCTGCTCTGAAGTCATGTTAAACTATCATCAAAATTCCTTAACTTTGCTGTCAATAAAAGTACTGTTGTGTTATGCCAAGTTGCTACTGTATTTTAATTCTTAAACAGCCCTAAAAGTCATTTGTTTCCGTGTTACAACCTAAAAATTTTGGTTGTGCAGTCCCCTATGAAATCAGGTTAGTGTAACCTCTCTTGAACCACCCTGAATTCCATAATTTGTTGATATTCCATTTGTTGTTGTGCAAGCTTGGGTTGCTGCTGAATTCCACGAATGGGTAATGTGGAAATTGTGTTTTAGTGAATTTTATCTCCTTTCTTTGAACTGATTCAAATTCAAAGCTTTTCTGAATTCTTCTTGTTGTTGAGATTTGAACTCCTGTTTGCTTCTCAAATCCTTGTGTTTTGGTATTGCTTCTCCTTGTGGTGTTGATTTGCATATGGACGATTATTTTTAGAGGGTTCAACATTCTTGTTGCTGTCCATTTCTCGTTGAACTTTAATTCTTGGAGCAGCTATGAAATTGTTGTTTTTAGTGCTGTTCTCTTCGGGTTTAGTTGCACAAATCGTCTCTAAAGCAAGTTAGAATGTCTAAATTGAGTTACCATAAAATTTTTAGCTTTAATGACCTTAATTTACTGCTGAGCTGTGCCAAATTGCTTCTGAATTCTGTTTTTAAACAGCCCTAGAATTCAATGTGTCTTGTGCTACTTCTTTGAAAACTTAGTTGTATACTGTCCCTAGAATCATGCTAATATAAAATATCTTGAATTAAAGTGGACCTTATAGAATTATAGCTAGTTAAGTTGTTGTTGCATATGTTATATTAAGTGTAGATTTGTGTGTTTTTAAGTGCAGATTTTTGTGTGTTTTAAGTACAGAATTCTGTGGGTTTTAAGTGCATATTTCTGTGTGTTTTAAATGCAGAATTCTGTGTTTTAAGTGCAGAATTTTATGAGTTGAAGGTGCAGAATTTTACTGCTGTTAAACTCAAAAAATTTGCAGCAGAAAATGGATGATTTGCTACTGTTATTTGCATGTATTTTATTGCTGTCCCAAGTGAGTTTGCAGCAGTGTTACTTGTTAAAGAAAATGAAGAAAATGGGGTTAAAAAAATTCAGAATGGTGTTTTTAAAGCTAATTAGAAAGGAAGAGAAGTGAATGTGCTTTATAACCTGAATTTTTATTTAACTTGTCTTTATTGATCTAAAGACGTATTTTATAAATGAAATTATATGTTTATGAGAAATTATATGAGTTTATTCTGTGTTACAAATAATATAGTATTTGATTAATTTATTGATTTAATCATATTTTAATGTTAGTATATATTTTTATGAATTTTGGAATTTTATAGGTAATAATTTTTAAGTATAGAGATTATTATTTTAGAAAATTATAAATTTGTAATTTTTGTATTTTAAGTGAAATTATTGTTAAATATTATGTTTTGGACAAATTTGGAATAATAAATAGTATTAAGATAATTTTTATGATTTATTTTCTAATTCTAACTAATTATTAGTAATTTTTGGAAAATATATGAA
>CATIWK010337197.1:0-10209 GCA_949634005.1 Mallotus japonicus
ATCTCATGCTCTGATTCTTGTTGGACGTTATTTAACTGTTTTCCTTTTCTGGGTATCAACTGATTTTCTTTGTAATAATAAAAAAAGAAGAGACTGTTAGAGAATTTTCTTTTGTTTCTTGAAAATGGAAAAAAGCAAACAGTTTTTGCTTGTTATTTACGCATAAAAGCCATTCACATCACAAGTTTTAAAGTAACCATAACCATTCATTCTTAATAAAGCTCAGAAATTTATATATATATCTATCTTTTGTCACCATCCATTTATATGGGTTTTTGCCATTTTGATTATAGAGAGCAAAGAGAAAGAAATGGATTATGGAAATAGAATGCTTTGATCAACAAAATTTTCTTACCAAAAAAAAAAAAAAAAAGTAAGTGTACTGATCATAGGTAAGAGAGAGGGAAAGGAGGATTGAAGAGGACCCTACAATTCATCATCATCATCATCATCCTCTTCATCAATTCTCTCTTTCTTTATCTTTTTAGTCTCATTTTGTCTTTATTTGCCTTATTATTTTATTGGATTGTTGCTGTTGCTGTTTCATTTGTGTAGGTTTTACTTGTACACACAGATCTTGAGTTTGTTGGGTGCACCTAATAGTGTGATTTCAAATCCCCAACTAACCCAGATCTGTAATTCTCTTCAAATTCAAAGATTTCTTGTGTTTTTACTAAAGTTTTTTTGGAGATATGGGTCTTTGTATCTAGACTTATCTTCTTCTCATTCCATTTTATATTTCCTGTTTTTTTTGTCTATTGCTTCTTGATATTTCCAGGTGTCAGACCCATATCAAAGATCCCTAAACATACCCCACCACCACTACTGGCCCTCCCCTATTCTTCTTTTGGGTTCATTCAATATAGTCTCCATTTGTTATCTTTCTCTTCTCGTTACAGGACTCTCATCTTCCTATCATTTGTTGACAGCTGTTTGAGCTGTCTGTACCATTACAGGAAAAGAAAGGTCTAATTAATTCTTAATTGGATTATTATTATTATTAAGGTGACATCTTAATTACCAAAGTGAATTTGTTCTTCTCTTGCACCTTGCCATTACTCTTTTTATTTAGATTCTTAATTACACTTTAGAGGAGCAGGAGGAGGAGGAGGAGGCCCACTGCCTGGGTTTGGTGGGCTTTCTCTCATAACCAGTAAGAACCCATTTCTTGAAAGGTGTAATCTTTCTCTTTTGAAGATGAATTCTCTTTTATTTTTTTTCAAAGGTGGAGAATTTGTATTGTTGTAGAGGAAGAGCAGAAGAGGTAGAAGAAGCAGCCAATTGGGTCTCTCCTCTTTTTCCTTTTTACCATTTGCCTTTTTTTTTTTTTTTTTTATTCCACAATTGGTTCCTCCCCATTTCATTTTGCTCTACTTTTTCTACATCATTTATACCAAACTTGAATTTGACCAGTAAATAAAATCCCCACTTTATTATTATTTTATTATTAGTTTCTCTAAATGCTACTTTACTTGTTGATCACTTGTTTCTCCTTGTTCTTTTTAAAGTCCCTTCCTTCAAAGCCACTGCCTTCATGGGCAAGTGAGGTTAGATTGTTGTCACTTTGGTTTTGGAAAGAGTTGTTTTTGTTTCCATATTTTGGTTCTTTGAGGAACACCCTTTTCAAAGCTTGTAATTTTACTAGAATTCCTTCCAAAATGTCCATGAAGAAAATGACTTTAACTAGTAGTGGAAAGCTAAAACATCATCATCAACAACCTGAGGATGATGAGCTTTCTGGGATGTCAGTTTTGGACTTGCCAGAACTGGCCTTGGAATGCATTCTCGAAAAGCTACCTCCTCAAGGACTCTGTAGCATGGCAGGTGTTTGTACTTCTTTGAGGGGAAGGTGTGTGAGTGATCATTTATGGAAAAGGCATATGAAGCAAAAATGGGGTAAGATTATTGGTCCTGCTGCTTACCGAAAGTGGCAATTTCATATAGCTTCAAGAAATGATTTTGGTAGTAGCAAACAAGGCAAGCAAAATGGATTAGTGAGGCTTCTATCTATAGTTTGGCCTCTTTCCTGGATGAAATCAAAGGATGTTAATAGCAATCATATCAGGCAAAGGAATTCTTTGCCTGTTGACTCTATCATGTCTTGGTACCTTGCTCTTGAAACTGGCAGGTTCCGGTTCCCTGCACAGGTTTATAACCGTGAGGTATTAATTTTGCTTCTTCAAGACTCTAATTATGTCATTTTGTCTTCAAATCAGTATAACTGGGAGGATTTTATAAGTTATGCTTTGTGAATTTGATTCCAATAACAATTTCTGCTTGTGTTCTATTGCAGAACGGGCATGTTGGATTTATGTTATCATGTTATGATGCTGATCTTAGCTATGATCCTCGTACGGATACATTTCAAGCCAGGTAATGGATTATACGTCTTCTTTTTCTGGGTCATTATTGACATTCAAAGATGTTGATGCTTCAGTATATGGTTAAGTTTTGATCAAGAGGAGGGAAATTTTGATATGGCTTGTCCATTTCAGGTACCCACCACATGGTAGGAGAGCAATTGCTATAGAAAATAGTATTCCATTGGAAAGGCTTAGAGCACCACCTATTGATACTTCTCCAGATGAGCTTCACATCTCTGATTGTTTGAATGATTTACGCCCAGGTGATCACATTGAGATTCAGTGGAGAAGAAACAAAGAATTTCCTTATGGTTTGTTCTTACCAACCATCATCAATATCACATCTGGATTTGTTTGCAATTTTAGCTACTATGGGACTTTGTTTCTACTTTCTTAATTTTTTCTTTGAAATATGGAAATTATTCATGCAAACTTTGAAACAAGAACACAATGTCCACAAAAAGATTTTCCATGTCATATTTTCTAAGATTTTGTAAAACCAATACAAAAAGTAGTTGTTCAACTTGAACATAGTCTCCATGATAGAAGAAGACCTATTCAACCTTAATCTTTGCATCATTGACCAGAAGAGAACAGATGGAGACAAATGGTTTTTATATTGATGAACTCTAAAATATATGGAATTGTTTTTTTACATAGAAAATACTTTTCTTGTCTGCAAGACCCAGAGACAGCATAGGACCAGTTTCTGTATTTAAGTTATTCTTTTTGAATTTGCTACTACACATGCCTACATAAACATAAAATCATTTTTCTAAACTTAGAAACATGTGTATGGATATGGAAAATTTTGATTAAATATGGAATAAACATTTGCAGGGTGGTGGTATGGTGTCGTAGGTCACTTGGAGTCATGTGATGGGATTGAAAATTATTGCCGGTGCCATAATAGTGGTGAGTTCTTGTCTGCTTCTCTTTTTTTTTTTCCCTAAAGTTTTACTTTATGCTCCAGGTGAGTGCCCCTCAGATGAGAGAAATGAAAACTAATACAGTAATATCCTTCAATTCCAAGATAATACAATGATGTTCTGGTTCCATGTTCTAGTGAAATCAAGAGAGAAAAGGAAAATCTTTGTTAGGTAGAAAGAAAAAGGAGTTTAAAGAATGCAGTAGGGGTGTAATCAAGTCGAGTCGAGTCGTCATCTTGTCAAGCTCGAGCTTGATTCAACTGTCAAACTCGAAGCTCGAACTCGATTCGAACTCAATCGAGCTCTTCTTTTTGAAGCTCGAGCTCGACTCGATTAAAGAATTTATATACTCGAGCTCGACTCGGCTCGACTCGATTAAAGAATTTATATACTCGAGCTCGACTCGATTAATTAAATTAAATTTTTAAAATTATATATTTTTAAAATATTCAAACTCGACTCAAGTTCGAACTCGAGTTCGAACTTGACTCGATTAGCAAATATATATTTATAATTATATTAAAATAAAGGGTAAAATAGTAAATATATCAAACTCGATTTGAACTCGATAAGCTCGATTAAACTCTTGAGCCTATCGAGTCACATATTTAGGAGCTCGAGCTCGACTCGATAATCTACTCGAGTAGCTCGAGCTCAAGCTCGACTCGACAATAATCGAGTCAATTTCGAGTTTTTTTCTACTCGATCCCGATTAACTCTCGAGTAGGCTTGACTCGGTTACATCCCTAGAATGCAGTATGCTTAATAATGTTTTGCATGTTCAAGAGAGGATAGGCATTAGATCAGTCATCTAGAGGTTTGGAATCCTTTTAGCCAAGAGTTCATAGAGTTAAATCTCCAATGCCCTTTAAAGTTTTTGTGCATAATATAAAAATAGTTAAAAAAAAATGCCATTAAAAAGAAAATATTCAAGAAAAGATGGCATTAACATCTTTCCTATTAAAATGTGGATGAGATGAATGTAAAGCTTAATTTCACACATTACATTACACCCATTTTTAGGCAAGTCTTTTTCTTGAATCCTATTTTTTTCAAGGAGTGGACCACCATTTAATGCCATTTGATTGGTCCTCAAGACAAATCCTTGTCAGTATGTCATACCTTCCACCAACATAGTGATAACCTTGTCTCAGAAGAATATTTATGGCCAACCACATTGAAAGAACATGATGTCTCTTATAGCCCTCCATTTGTTTGCTAAGTTGGAATCTTTTTCCATTGTGGGGGCTGCAATTCCTAATTGTAAGCTTCAAATCTTTCTTTCAATTTTCTGTTTCTTTGCTACATAATGGACCTCAACCTCAATTGTCTTTTAAGCAAACTGCACCACTAGATGACCCACTAGTCAAGTTACATCACCAAAAAGAGACCTGCAACTTGATAAAAAGAGTGTATGCTTTGTGTATATATATATAAATGCAAACGCATATAACTCTTCAAAATGTTTAGTCAAGTTTGTACTATGTCTAGGAATCCCACTGATTTTTATAGCTTAGTTAGCTCTATGAACTCTTTTTTTTTTCTTTGTAAAATATGAAATCATTTTCCACTCTTTTTAGTCCTGGAGACTTCAGACTCAACTAGCAAAAAAGAAACCCCTTTGTTAAATAATGATTGGTTTTTCAACTTTTCTGCCATTTTATAGTAGACCAATTTTCATCCAAGACATGGCACAATGCATGCTTATGGAATATTCCATTTTGGTTAGCTAACAAGAAATGCCCATTTGTCAGTGCCAACTTTTCCGATTTTAGAAATGCTGTCATTTCACTTCTTTTCCCTTTAATTCACCGTATTTTTCTATTTTTGACTTCAAACTTTGCGATCTTGTGTCACCAACCACTGAGAGGAAAAATGTAGGATAAAGCACACATATATGAGAGGAAAAATGTAGGATAAAGCACACATATATGGTAACAAGAAGAAATAAATAAATATCTTCCATCTCCTTGCAAAAGTTTGAGATGAATTGATCTTACTAACAAAGTAGCAACTGTTATATGTGATCAATGGCCAAGAAATTGATTTTCAAAACCATAAACAATAGGGTGGTGTTTAATGTGGTCTTACAGAATGGACACCAGTTGAAATTTTTGTTGATTGTATTGAGGTGCTAACACTAAATTTTAACTTGCTGAATTAAAATTTGTGCTGACAGACACTGTAGTGTTGGAATTCCATCAGTACACTCGTGGGTCACGATGGAGATGTACAATGATTAACAGAAAAGAGCATAGAGAGGAAGGGAATGAGGCAGATGGATTCTATGGAGGAATCAGAAAGCTAAATAGTGAAGAAGAAATTTCCAGGTGGAAGAAGCTTTGGCCAACTGAAGTCTTGGAATAGAGAATTTCCATGCCAAAGTTCATTTCAACAAATGGCACCATAATGTTCCACACAGAAGCCTACACTTCCACACAATTGAATCTTTCAGTTTACACTTTAATCAAAGAAACCTGTAAAAGTTGAAAACAGGCTTCTGATTTCGTCATGTGAATGCGGAGATCATGTTCATCCTTTTTTTTTTCATATTTTATTCGAGGCAGGATTTCATGGCCATTTCATGATATCTTGATCCATTTAGAATGTATCTCATTGATGCAAAGCCAATGTACAACAATGTTCATGGTATAATATATGTATATCATATGAAACAAATATTCCAGTTGACAATCTCCAAAATTCTGCAAAAACAGTTGCATGATGTCTGCTATATTCCTGAGGCAATATCCAATCTTCTTCTGTAGCAGAAACAAGTATAAACTTCACCCTCAGCAAGCTCAAGATTTCAACAAGATTTCAAATTGCGATTGAAAGATAAATTCACCCTCAGCAAGCACAAGATGCAGGGGGACAGCACAAGTCCTATGTATTAAAAAAAAATGTAAAAGGAATATATATAGATAGATCCAAGCATTACAAATAACCCAGAAACATGAATGAATATAGCTTTGTACAAATTCTACAGCCACACAATAAAAAGGGTTGCTCACTTTGCATATTTTGCTCCATAACCCATGCATAAAAGAAGCTTTGGCCTGTATCTAACTATGGTCATCTTAGTCATCTGAGATACTTGTTTCTCCTCATTGCATTGAACTAATTTCTTAGACCTGAAGCTTAATTTCCTCAAAATTTTCGGTCTCGAGAACTCCACAGTTTGATGTCCTTGCCTGTGTTCATCACTTGTTTTCTTCACTTTTGAACCTTTAACTGCAAAGCTCTTGATCCAGTGCCACTTACTTTCTGTAGTGCAACTGTTACTTGCACCTACTCTTGCAGTCTCTTCTGATAGTACCATGGGCTTTGGATTAGCGATCATGGTGGTGGGCTGTATGGGCCCTTTGTAACCCATTTTCACCATCCTAACCCGTCTTGCAAATACAACTCCCTTGGGCTCAGCCAGCTTCATTGGGCTCTGTGAACCATCACTTATTGTCTGTTGATGGCTCATCCACGTAGGAAAAGGTGGTGACCCATCCGGCTTGTTTGGACTTAGAACGGAAGGGCTCGAGTGCAGGTACTTCTCATGCTCGAAACCCATTAAGTCATGGGGCTCCCATTGAGTGCAAGCCGGTAAAGGCAACATGGACCATGCCCGTCTATGATGGGCCCTTTTCTTATCTTCCTTGACATTCTCCAAAGCCACCATGAAAGGATCAAAATCATCATTCCACAAATTCCTCTTCGGATATGGAATCTTAAACAACGTACGTGGAGTGACAGGTCCAGGGGAAGCTGGGGATGAGCTATACTTGCCAAGTTTATTGTCATTACAACCAAAGCATTGTTGACAAGGTGGAGGGTTCAGTGGCATGACCTTTCCATCACAAAATAATTCATCAGCAAATGCCATAGCAGGAAGTGACTCATGAGGTTGCCTCGAACAATTGTTTACCACTTCTTCATGTTGATAATCATAATATTTCTGAATCAACTCTGAATCAGAATCATCAGTCATGTTAACATTGAAACGACGACTAGTTTCAAATTCGAAGTCATCTAAATGGAAGTTTGGATGATCTTCAAGATTAGAATTCGCATCTTGATATGTGTTTGGAGTTGTGACAGTGGTGGTTGTCGTCCCACTTCCAAGATCAGACGTAGCATCGAACATCCCTCTGGCGGGACTAGCAGGCATACTATGGAAACACATATTGCTATTTGTAGTAGTAGTAGTAGTGCTAACCCTTTGGTGTAATCTTGAACTTGGACTCGTGGGTGCACTTGCAAAGAAAGAAGAAAACATGTGCATATAGATCGACAAAGAAAGAATAGTTTTGTTGAATTAAGATGGGAATTTGGTTGAGTGTAAGGAAGGTGGAAACCCAACTCAAGCAATATATATGTATGGATGTATGAAGCGATGAGTTGGGTCTCTTCTTCTTTAGCTTAATTCCAAACTATCGTTCAAGATTCAATGTGTAATTGAACATATTAGATAAAAAGAGGAATTCTCGCTAACTGTCTGTTGCTATCTATAGGCAAAACGTTGCCAAGTCAACTCATTTACCACCATATCCCGTTTGCAATGAAGAATCTTGTCCACTTGGAACAAAATGACACACTTTTGTACTATATTTATTACATGTATATGCCATCTCTTGATGTTTTTCATGCATTTTATGATCCATTTATTGTCCTTTGGAATGTGGTCAACTTACATTTCTGCTCAATTCTGCCAACTTTCTTGCCTGAATTTTGTGTTTTTATTTTTGTTTTCTATATAGTATAATATTGGAAACAAAAGTATAATTAACCCCTTACACATTTAATCCGAGTTTTATCTAACCTTTGTTCTTTTTAAAATAAATTTACTACTATTTAATTAGATCATTTAGTATCTTGTATTATTGGCCTGATGGTTAAGGTGTCATCAGACACATAATTTCACCGAAATCGAATCCCTCCTAACAATAGTGGCCAATCACTTATAGTCTGGTCATCAAATTAGTCTCAAATTATGTAACATCAAATAAATATAATAAGGATATGTTTAATTAGTTTTTTTTTTTGTCAAAATATACCAAATTTTGAATTTGAATATATGAAATTACAATTAATAGCATAATTTTAAGTACCGCATGCTCATTTATTTATTGAACTTAAAATTTCTTGAAGAAATATCAGCAATAACAAATTTGAAAATTAATTTTAACATCTCTAACAATAATTTTGCAAATTTAAGAGGATGTCACAAACTCAAGACACCACAAAAATCACATGCAAATATATCAAGAAAAAAGAATTAGATAGGAAGCGTATATAGTATCACATGCATGAATTAAGGACTGAAACCAGACAAAGGAAAGAAATCAAGTCACGGAATGAAAAAAATAATTTTTGTTTATTAGAAGATGGAAATAATAAAATTTCAAAAATTAAAAATAATTCTATATTGACGATATTTCAAATCTAAATTGTATTACTTAAACAACTTATCATTTTTCAATAATTTAACATTATTATTTTTTACTTTAAAAATAATTCTATACAATTATACAACAATATTTTAGCATTTTTATTTATATAATAGTTTAATTATACAAACTTTATAGAGTTATAATATAACAATTTATTGAATTCTTGATAAATTTTCTATTTAAACAATTATACAAAATTATTCCAACATTTTTATGCTAATATTTTTTGTCATTAATTTTATAAATATCGTCAATTTCAATTTTTTAATTATTAAATTAAATTTTAGAAGAATTATAAAATTATATTATCGAATATTTAACAAAATTGTTTACAATCTTATTTCTATAAATTAAATTTTAGTATTTTTAAAAATAACATATGAAAAATAATAAAACTATTCTCTTAAAAAATTAATATTTTTAGTTTTTAGTGTCTATTTTTATTAATTTTTCATCATTAAAAAATACCATTTTTCTTTTGAGCAATTACACTTCATATTTTTCAACATTTTTTAATGTTAATATTTTTTTACTCTAAAAAATTCTTATCCACCATTTTTTTAAACAAATATTTGTAGTTAATAACTAGATCATTAATATTAGCTAATTTAATTTTAATTTCATTAAAAATTTAATAAAATATTTTAAAATCATAAAATTTCTATTTTGTTGGTGTAAAAAAAAAAATCTACGAACTAACTTTTAGAAAACTTTATGGGTATAATTAATTATTAGATAAATCAAATATAGTTAATTTAAAGATAGTCATTTTCTTATTACATTTTAGTAAAATTTTTAAAAATAATATAAACACTATTTTATTTATATAGGTATTTAATATTATAAATTATAATTTTAATAGATTTTCTATTCAAACAATTATATATCATTTTTTTCAATATTTTTTAATGTTAAAAGAAAAGTATATACTTTTTTGCTTTAAAAATAATTGTATGCAATTATACAACACTCTTTTAACATTTTTATTTTTATAATAATATATGTGACACCTGTTAAGGATGTCAGGCATACATTGTATGCATGTGACTAAGAATTAATATATCCATAAATGTCTAATTTTAGTACACGAGTCAATAAATGTAGCAAGATTTTTTTTTACAGCACAAATCACACACCACAAAAGGCTCACAGCATCAAATAGTTCACATCTTTCTTTATATTTTTCATATACAATACACTAGCCTTAATGCAAAATATGAAAATATACTAAACATGCTACATTCAAGAAAAATTGAGGACGACCTCCTGTTGACCCACCTGACACGATGCTAGAGTGATTGATGCACTTATTTCTTCAAGATCAACTACAAATCTTTTACTCCTGAAAAATAATGCAGAGGAGTGAGCCTGCAACTCAGTAAAGGAATAACATAATATCCTATGAAAAATAACACATTCAAACATGTAGTATAATCAATTTTCCATCCATTCAATGTTTAGCTATGAATTTAT
>CATIWK010337216.1:0-31804 GCA_949634005.1 Mallotus japonicus
AAAATAATTTAATAAGATTAAATGATATATCCATAGAATTTAATTAAATCCAATAAAATAATCATAATTAAAATAATTAAAATTTTATTAACACTGCAAATCTCTCGAGTAATTAAATAAATTTAAAATAGTGAAAATTCAGGGTATTACATTATATGTCCGATATAACATTAATTTTTTTTCTTATTTTATCCTTATGTTAACCTTATTTATATTAATTGGTTTTACAAAATTCTATAAGTCCAATTTCTAGAGAAGGGTAATTTAGTCTCATTTAGCTATTTTTCCCTATAATTAAGTCTATTAAATGTTTTCTTAATCCAAGTGAAATAAAAAGGATTAGGATCCTCACATGTTCCCTTAAATATGATGGGTCATGTTAATTTAATATACATCATTCTTTTATGAATTGATGGTCAAGATTACATTCAATAAATATTAACTTAAATAAATCATTAACTTTTACCAAAACCTAAATATATTAACCCAACTTCTCATATGGCCGTGACATTAGTATTAACTCAAGCTCTTTTTTTTTTTTAAAAAAAAAAAAAACCCTCTCAGATGGCCTATGCTACATTAGCAAGTTTCTAATCTCTATATTCATAAAATCCCATAAAAAATTAATAGTTTTGTCTTTAGTTTTGTAGCAGACATAAAAAAAATTCTCAGTTCAATAGCAGAATAAAATTTATTTATTGTAGTTATAGTTACCAAAAATTATGAATATACAATCTCAATTATCCGAATGATCTACTAACATATATAAAAGAACGTACAATTAAATATATAAATAAGCAAAACATTAGCGACATACTTATTAGAAATAAGATCTACATGAACCATGTACAAAAAGAAAAGAAAAAAACAAAAAAATAAATAAAAACATGAGACATTCAACTTGTGAAGCTCAACCAAAAAGAAATTATACTTATTGCTATCGATTTTTTATGGGTTTTATGAATATAGAGATCGATTAGAAACTTAGTGATGTATATAGGCCATCTAAGAGTTTTTTTTAAAAAAAAGACCTTGAGTTAATACTAATATCAGGGCTAAAAAATAGACGTTGAGTTAAAAAAAAAAAAAAAGATCTCCCAATTTATAAATATATATATATATATATATATATATCAGGGCTATTGAGAATTTGGGTTAATATATTTAGGTTTTGGTAAAAGTTAATGATTTATTTAAGTTAATATTTATTGAATCTAATCTTGTCCATTTTTTTTTGTCAAAAGACAACAAAAAAAATGGACAAAATTAGATTCAATAAATATTAACTTAAATAAATATTAGATCTAATCTTGTCCATTCATTCATAAAGAATGATGTAGATTAAATTAATATGACCCATCATATTTAAGGGAACATGAGAGAATCCTAATTCAAATAAAAAAAATAATTTATTTGAAAAGGAGTGAGTATAATATATGTAATCATGTTAAATTAATTATTTATGATTCTATTTGAATTGAATGGGATTTATCATAGTTTGATAAGATTGAGACCGGAATACATCCAGGCTAATTCAATTTCGGTTCAAATGAAGAACTTGAGATTGAGAACAAAAGCTTTCCTAGTCACTTCAGCTTTGGTTCAGAACCGGTTGAACCGTTAACCCGTCCCGTTTCCAAATTTGATGGGGACGGTTCAGGTTGGGTCTAATTCAAACCAAAAACCATGGTCGTCGAAAATAACCCAAATGAAAGTGGGCCGACACGAGTGAATTGAGGTCTGAGAATGTACCCCACTTAACTCTGCTTTTGTACAAAATACTGTGCAACGTTGAATTAAATCGATGGATTGCTTTAGAAGAGCCAATGCATGCTTGGCTAAGGGCTAAGGGCTCAGGCGTAGCTCAATGATTGCTTATGACTGGTAAGAGTATTTTATTTAAGTTTCCACGACTCAAAAGAATTCAGAATGTGTTTGAATGCAAATATTTGATTTGAAATTTTAGATTTCAAATATAAGGATTTTAAATAACATGTGTTTACATATTATTTCAAATCCTCATTAAATGAGTTGTCAAATTCATTATGGATTTGTTTGAAATCCTCATAATACAAATCCATATAATTTCCAAATAAGAGATTTCATTGAAATCCAAGTCCATACTCAAATCATTTGCATCCAAACATGGCATCAATGTTTTCATCAATATTCTGTACACTCTGTGATCCACCTGATCCCATAAAAAAAAAGTCATGTCGAAGTTAAAGATTCATTAATAATACCAAGTGAGTTTGGTTTTAAGATTCTAAATTTAAACTTTAATTTGAGTTTAATTAATAATAAAGTATTATCAATAACATGAAATGTCTATTGATTTTTTAAGATATGATTAATTAGGGAGATTGCAATTCCACACTGTTGAGCTCTTAAATTTTTGCCCTTTCAAATAACTATTACCATATATTAAGTCCCTTTTTGACCCTATTCCTTATATATTAAAACATTCTTAAATTAAATTTTTATATATATTAAAAAATTAAGTGTTTACAGATTTTTTTAATAAATTTAATTAGTTTTATCTAAATTAATCGAACAAATCAAATAGAATTACACGTATAACAAAAAATTTTTAATAATTAATTTGTTGAGATGATTTTATAATTATCTTGGCCTTTGATGTCTTGGTCAAACCTATAATATTAAGTAATTTATGGTACACCTATGTACAATTAAATTTTAGTTTTTATCACTTTAATTAATACTAAATTTTTATTGGTAATACCTTCTAACTCATTAAAGGCTTGAAGTTTTTTTTTTTTTTTTGAGCATGGTCCTTATTTGGACTTTTGAATGAAGATCGGGAATGAAAAGCAAGTAAAGAAATATGCATATAGACGTATTAATTAATGAAGTGCTCTTGCTCTGTCGAGCCCCCTGGTTTTCTTTCCTTCGAACTTAAGCTCACCTACCCTTCCCTAGTCCCTCCATCGTCCTAAGTTTCTTCTTGGAACCTGTCAAGATGCGGGTAGAGTCTTGACAGCCTGCTCTTCCATGATTACCATCTTGAGCATCGACCCAATTTTGAGTTCCTCATGCCGACCATGAAGTGTCCTACGTTCCTGGTACTTCAACGTCAGCAACTAGATCTTAACCGGCATTGTTATGTTGATTTGGTTAGCTTAACTGGTGGACGTTGGTGGTTTGCAGCAACTAGGGAATCCCAAACTGTGAGCCCTGAAAATCGCATCATCCGGCCTTCGATACAACAAAACTCAGTCGCCTACCTTTTCTTCTTTCTGTGGAGTCAGCAACATGGCAACCTGGGACCAGGCTTTGCGCATCTTCTTTCTTCCGATAACCCATGCTGGCACCACTGTAGCAGAGATCTCTCCACTGTCGGTAAACGTAAGGCGGTGTCCACAGTTCTAGATGGTTCCACACCTTGCGTTTGCAATCATTGCACAAAAGGCGGTGAAGGAAGATTTAGGCCAACTCCTATGTGACGTGGCATTTCATCAGGCACTGGGGCTTTTTTACACCTAATACATATATATCTGCATATTACTATCCATATCTATCAATAAATAAATAACTCTATATATATATCTCTACACACTATCATATTTACTGTTATATACATATATATATACATTTATCCTAATATATAGACACAGGTTTTACGGGGCTCTAGTACTATTATACTGGAATTCATATTGGGGTCCTTCTTCACCAACTTTTGGTGAGCAGATCATCATCACCTAATTTGTTTGAAGAACCCTTGATCCAGATTTCGCTATAGCACCCATCCATGCTAGCTATGCTAGCTTCCTACTTCTGTATCCATGGTTGTACCCTTTACTATCTCTTGTTGATCTTGTAATGTCCCACAATCCATGGATCCTCTGATGTACTTTCATGCCTTAGGGTTTTAATGAATGCAATGGTATGGTTTGTTCAAAAAAAAAGATCGGGAATGAATGATTGAACTTATACCATCTATTAATGCCTTGATCTCGGGACAAAATAATAAATTATCTGTCCTAAATGGGTTAGATAAAATTTTTTTGAGCAGATCAAATAGTTGTTAATATATATATAAAAGAAAATCCATGCATAGAGCCAAGCCAAGCCAAATTGGCTTAGATGAATCATATATCATGGGTGATGTTTGGTTGATAGGTTGGGCTGTCTCATCATCAGCCCCCCTTTTTTTTTTTTTTTTTTTTTGAACAGCATCATCAGCCTTCGAGTTTGTGTTTTTTAATATATAAATATATATATATATATATATTTTCGTGTTGAGTGATGATTAATGATGATGTGATCAGATAAAAAAGAAACCCATTATCATCTAAAAATTCCTTTGTTAAACAACAAAAAGTCCATGGTTTCAGATTTTGAAAAAAAAATAGTGAATGCACACTTCCTGGGCATAAAAAACCAACGTGAAAAAACTGCCATTTCTAGGCATCAATAGAAAAGTAGTCAAGTCAGTAGTGGTTTCATCAAACCCACTAATTTTCATGCACACTTACACTACACTACACTACACTGCACTGCACTACACACTCTCTTTAAAGATCAATCACCCAACCAACCAACCCTTCCTCAATCCCACGAGCTCCTGCCTCTCCCCTCTCCCTTTTCCTTCACTTTCATCGTCCTCTTTCTCTGCAACTTCATGGCGATTTTTCAGGTCTGATCATGGAATGACTGGTACACATTCATAGTGAGTGGGGTTTAAAGGACCAAAAGTAAAGAAAAAGATAACCACTAAGAGGAAAAAAGGAAAGTGAGAGAGCAACAGTGTCGCTTATCATTCACCATTCACCGTTTAGCTTCTCTTTAATTACTTTTTTTTTTTCGGTTTTCATGTACCGTTTTCTTTAATTTGTTTGTGTTTTTTTTTTTTTTGGGTTGTTCAGTTGGGTCTTTTGTCTTCTTTCAAGCTTCGAATTTGATGAAACTTTTTTTTTTAGATGATGATGACGATCATCATAAATCATCTACTCTAGTGCTCATTTATCTGTTGTAGTCTGTTTTAATTGAATTGTGTAATAGGACACAGTAAGAAAAGCCAAAAGAGAGAAAAGGGTAAAGGGGAAAACAAAAAATACAAAACCTTGTTCTGTTACTAATAGTACTGGCGGTGGGTGTCGGCTGGTGGTGTTTGCATGTCTGGTCTCTTGATCATGACTCGTGAGGGTCTCTTTGCATGTCTGGTTCTGTAAGCCTGGCCTGATGATTCTTGCAGCGAGGAAGATAGAAAAATAAATAAATAAAATAGCGAGAAAATCGGGGAAAAAAGCGTCTACTTTGGGTTCTCTTTTCTTTTGCTTTTGGGTGGGAGTCTTGAGAAAAAAAAAATGCATTTCACAGATCTATAGCAGAAAAGGGAAGAGATAGAGAGAAATATGTTGATGGATTCTATTGTTATGTTTATCATTTCTGGGTTTAGTAAAAGATGGTAGCTTTGACTATACTAGCGTCACTCTTTTGCCTATCTTTTTCTGATTCAAACACTATCAAGTTTAATCAACCAAATCAAAAAGAGTTTTCAAATTTCTTTGAAGATTGTCGGTGGCTGATCAGCATATTTGCCTGGTAAATCTCCTTCCATCTTCTTCATTTTATCTTTTCCTGTGTTAGCTTGTAAGTGTTTGTTTTTAATTTGGTATCAGAATTTATGCTCTGTTTGCAGTGGGAAGCTAGTAGTATTTTTAAGTGATGATAAGGAAGAGATCAAGAGTAACAAGCAGTAAGCAAGCTCTAATGGCAGATTGCAGCTCAATTCCTTCTCCATCAGATAATTATAGAAAACCGAATTCTTTTCCAAGGTTGTTTACCGGTTTCACCTTGAAGAATTTCTGTGAAACAGCTGAGTCAGTCATGAGCCCAACTTCAATTCTTGATAGCAAACCCTTTTCTGGCCTCAAAAACCCTTTTTTGCCTGACCAAAACCACACTCCTAAAACCCAGGAATCTGATACCAGGCGCACCTGGGATAAGCTTGACTCAAAAGGCATTGGTCTTGGCATTGTTGATGCTCTTAATAATGATGATAAATCTGAGTCCAAGTTATCAAGACCCGAAAGTAGAATGGTTCTATTCGGGTCACAGCTAAAAATCCAAGTTCCTCCTTTGCCTGTTTCACCAACAGATCAATCTCCCGAATCTCCTGCTGATTTTGGCATCAAAACAAGGAATTCTCAATTGGGTTCTTTCTCTTCTGGGCTATCTCATTCTCCAGTCAAGAAGTCATCGTGTTTGCCAGCTAATTCGGGTATGGATACTCCAAATTCACCTCAGGTTTTCAATGGATGCCTTTCAGCAAGCGAGATGGAGCTTTCTGAAGATTACACTTGTGTGATCTCATACGGACCTAATCCAAGAACTACACATATATTTGATGATTGCATTGTTGAGAGCTGCTGTGGTGTTGTTGAGTTTTCTGCTTCAAGGACAGAAACTAATGGGTCAAGTTATCATCCATCAGAGAATTTCTTGAGCTTCTGTTATGCCTGCAAGAAGAATCTTGGGCAGGGAAAAGACATCTACATGTACAGGTTAGTTCAAGTTATCAATTATGGAATGTTTCCAATTCTTTTGATAATAATTAATGTGAAACTCTGCAAGTTCAGTACTTACACATGAAAACTGGAATTCTTTGCTTAAATTTTGGCAGCAGCAATAAAAAAAAAGAAATTGAAAAAGTAATTAACTTTTGCAATGGTAAAATTGGTTTAAATCGGCAACCATGTAAATCTTTTTCTCTTTTCTTGCATGTTTCATCTGATCTAATGAGTACTGTGTTTTCACAGAGGTGAAAAAGCATTTTGCAGCAGTGAATGCCGGTACCAGGAGATGCTATTAGAGGAGGGAATAGATAAGTTGGACCATGAAGATGGCTATGGAACCTGTTCATGATCATGGTTTTCATAAATAAATCTCTACCAGTCCTTAATTACTTTGCCCCAAAATGGCCAACCAGCAGGAACCAAACCAAACTAAGCTATTCCCTTTCAGGAGATGATAATTTGTAGCAGTACAGTAGCATAATTCCATATCAATTCAAGAAAAGATTATTGTCAAGCATAAACAAAAAGATGGTTCTTGAACTGCATGCTCACTTTCACATTCATTTTCAGGTTTTTACTACTACATATATATTTCCTTGTAAACTTCAAGGGACTATAAAACAAACCCAAAAAAAAAAAAGCCGTTTAGAGTTGTTTTTTGTTTAAGTGATATTAATCAAGATTAGGTGATTGCTTGCTAGCTGCTGAGCTTGTTCACAGTTTTTGGTTTCAAAAGTTGGTGTGATGATGATGCATGACTGAAACTTTAACCTTATCTTTTTCTTTATTTTAATACCTTAATTAGTCTTGTGATTAAAGCACATAATAAGGAACACTAAGCTTAAATATTAAATTATGATTCTTTTCTTTTCGCATAATGTATGTCCTCATTTTTAATTAATTAATAATCTCTTGATTATGTTCAGTTTGTCAAGTTTTACTGACTACATTATTGAAATGAGTTGGAATATACTCTATAGAATAATGATCCCAAGTTGTTCAAAAAAAAAAAAAAAAAAGAAAGAATAATGATCCCAAGACTAATTATTTAATAATTAAGAAAACAACTATGAGAGTACTATAATTTATTGAAAAGAATAATGCTTCATAATATTATAATACATAAGAATTATAACTTCTGACGTCTTGTTTGTATAATTTAATTATATTACAAATTAAATATACTCTCAATTATTACCAAACACCATTGTTAATACTGCCATATTAAAATTATAGAATTAAAAAATAGTGCAACTTAAAATCATCTAAAACATAGCCTCTATTTTTAACCAGTCACAAAATCTAATAATCTAATTTGACTAATCATAAAATAATATATAACAATATATTATATTATTACAAAAATTTTGAACTTTTATGACAACTTAATAAAAAATTATCACAAATAATAATATCTATATTATAGCTTTTTATGACTTTTTATTAGCTTTTGTAGCTAAAAATACGATGGTGACATGCTAAAATTTTTAGTGACAATATTAGTTATAATATTTTTATAGTACAAAATTTATTGTCACAAAAAAATCCAATAATTGACAATATTATTTTTATATGTCACGATAATCAATTTATTAATTATTCCAAAAAAAAATCAATTTATTAATTATTCATTAAATAATATATGACAACATATTATAATATCAGAAATCTTTTAAAAGTTTGTGACAATTTATTATATCTATATATGTGTGTGTTTCTTGAAGGCTGAATTAGAGGAAGAAAGAAATTTGCGGTGAACAGCATTTGGACATGCATGCGGATTTTGAGAAAAATTTGATGTTAATTGTAAATAATGAGACGTGGTGCAAAGATTAATAAGTCAAATGTCGATAACTTATTATTAATTGAATGAATATAAACAAAATCCGTGGTTTGAATTTCTCTTTTTATTGTTTATTTGTATGCACAAATATTTATATTTATGCGTATGTAATTAGATAATAACATTGATTAAACCATTATTAAAGATTATATAATTGGGGACAACAAATAACTAAATTTTAAAAAAAATTCTCACCAAATTTGTGGCATTATCACTGAAGTTTAATTTGTGATGTTAAGATTTTATAACTGAATTTAGTATAATGTCATTAATTATATTTTGCGTTATTTTTTCTTTATCATTGATAATATTTTTTGTGTCAATTTTTTCCATGATAACTATAGTATTGTCACAAACAATAAATTAATGACAATATAATTTTATTACTATATTAAGTATAGGTGACAATAAATTATTAAAGTGACCAAAAAATTTTTATCCCTAACATAATATTGGATAACTATAGTCTAATTAACGTGACAATTAAAAATGTCATTATTTATTCTTTTTATATTTTTTGTAACAACAAATTGAATTATCACGAGAAATGATATTGAATTCATGATAATATTGTATTTTACACGACAATTACAATTTCTATTGTTACAATATATGTTTCACAAAAATAATTTTTGTGATAATATTTTTTTTGTTATACAAAAATATATTATTTATAATAATTTTTTATTGACATAATTTAGAAATTCTTTTAGCATAGAAATTTTCGATGACAATTTCGTAATAATTTTTTATTGCTACAATTAATTTATTTTCTTTTTTTTTTATAAATAGGGAGGTTAGATGAACTAAACGTAATAAACTGCACAATAAGGAGTAGTCCATATATTCCTTTTAAATTAACGACACTTCAAGATACTTTTAGAGAGAAGTTACCCTTTAGCTCCCATTATGTGCTGTGTTAATAAGTAATCAAAATGTATGTTACTTTTTTTTTTTTTTGGACGGATCAAAATGTATGTTACTAGAACCAAGAAAAAGGAGAATTTAGATGATTTTCTAAGAGGCCAAAATGCACTAGCTTTTTGATATCAGAAGAAAAGCTTCATACGGCATCTGCATAAAGAAAAACACAAAGTAGGTTTTGATTCTTTTCAAGTCCTCAAAAGTTGCCATCAAGAATTTTATTTTATAGAGGTTGAGCCACTTTTCCAAAAACATCTTTACCTTGTGTTCCTTGACAATTTAACTAAGCATATTTGAATTTTATTTTGTAGAGGATGAGCCACTTTTCCACAAAACATTTTTACGTCGCGTTCCTTGACAACTTAGTTAAGCATATTTTCTTTTAGTTAAGCATATTTATGTGTAAGAGCTTAAAACTATAGATTCTTTTTTAGATTATAAGGGTTTGCATTGTTAATAAGTTAGTAGGAGAAGAAGTGACGCAACGTGTAGTGTGATTTAATCAAACTATGTTTAATTAATGAAAAAAATAAATTTCAATCTAAAAATTTAAAGAAACAAGCTTCAATCCAGAGATTTAAACATAAACAAGAACAAAATTTAAATTTAATTATGCATAGAAGTGATAAAAGTCTCAAAAGTCTCCATAAACAAAATTCTAAAATACATATTTATAGGAAATACAAGCCACTAACCTTAAATAATTCTAATTAAAGTAGGAAACTAAAAATAGAATAAAATAAAAACTCTAAATAAACACAAAATTATTCCTAATTAAATAATTATCTCAAATAAAAAATTCAAAATTAAATGCAGCTATTTGTGACGCATGGCTGTGTCAAGACACACAACCATGTGCATCTGTTATCCTGAATTATTCGTTCATGACACAGTCATGTTAAAACTGCATACAATCACATATGATCTTAGACATAACCATGTTTGGTTCCAAACTTTCCATCCTAACTGATCCGCCTCAGGCACAACCATGTAGAGGATACGCACAGCCATGTACGACTTTCATGCACTCATAAATAGTCGGCGTCAGTCACCTCCATTTGTAGAAAATTCGTCCTCAAGTTTATGCATGATAACTGAAGTCGTCCATACCAAAGAAATAGATACTTCAAATACCTTAGTGCCTTTAAGAAGCAATGTGAAACAAATCTTTTGAAATCTTCAACCTCACCTTAAATCTCTTTTTAACCTTATCATCAATTTCTTCTTCAATTTCTTGAACCATCAAAATTACCTCTTCCTTTTCAACTTCTTCTCCAAGTCGAATTGCAAATAACTATAAGTCAGCTTCCTCATTTGAAATATCTTCATCATAATTTACTGTCGGTCTCGTTTGATTTTGATTGTTGGAATGAGATTAATGATGGGTCCAACAGGGCCAACTCCTACGTCTTGTTCAACGTTATCATTCCTATACTTTTGATCATTGACCCTCCATGATGCTAGCAATCGGGTTTGACTTGACAACAATTGTTGTGTCATGTTTTGGACTAAGTGTAGCTACTCTTTAATTTCTCTCAAAGCAGCCTGTAATCCCTAATTACCATTTTGGGATCGGTTTTGTTCTAATACCACTTGACGTAGTGTGTAGCGTGATTTAACCAAAATACGTTTAATTAATGAAGAAAAATAAATTTCAATCCAAAGATTCAAAAAAAGAAGCCTCAATTCAGAAACCCAAAGATAAACAAACACAAAACTTAAGTGTAATTTTGAGTAGAATTGATAAAAGTGTCCAAAGTCTTCGTAAACAAAATCCTAAAGTACATATTTATAGGAAATACAAGCCACCAATCCTAAAATAAAATCCTAACTAGGTTTCAAAAAAAAAAAAGAATAAAAAAACTCTAGATTAAATACAAAATTATCTCTGATTAAATAATTATCTCAAATAACAAAATAAATAAAAAAAATTCAAAACTAAACACAACTATTCGTGACGCATGGTTGTGTTGAAAATGACGTACAATTGTGTGCATCCGTTATCCTGAATTATTCGCTCGCAGATATAGTCATATTAAAACTGCACATAGTCACGATTGGTTCTAAACGGAGTCATATAAAAAATTCAATACCAAACGGACACTATGGTTCCAAACTTTTGATCCTTAAGTGATCTGCGACAGGCACAACCACATAAAAGATACACATAGCAGTTTACAACTTGCATGCACCCAAAAACATCATTTGTTGTCAGGAAGTGAATTGATTATATACCTCTCATCTCAACATGCCTCCAAGAGGCATGACCACTGGGCCCGACCTCAGTGGCTAAAATTATAAATTTGATGTGTGTCTATACAAATATCTGCCTATTTTTCTTCTATCATAGCAGTAAATTGAGCAACATTTTGTGCCCAAGTAAACATTGTAATTAATTAGTCTGAAAACTTTTTTCAATAGAAAATCATGTCCATTATCACTGAAATCTTCGTTTGAAAATAAGTAAAGATTGATTAGACTCAATGGGTGACTGGGTAAGTACGATAATCTTTTTTTTTTTTTTTTTTTTTGAAGCCTTTTTAAATGCTCATGAGAGCACAGAAACTCCACTAACATTAGTCAAAATGTGGCAGGCAAAGCGGCCCTGCCTGCAGCCTTAGCACGGAATGCTTGTGGCTATATATTACATTACTCGGAATAAATTTGGGGCCGTTGGCTTCTTACATCTGAAACTTGAAAGAGTTTTCATCTTCTCTTTTGTAGCTGTTGTCAATTGTCCAATGCTTCCTCGCTTGTCATTCCCTTTACTTATATGTAGGCCATATGGAATTAGTTTCCCCTCCCCTTAATTTGTTTCATGTACATTTTGCCCCACATGATTAAAAACTTTCTTACGCATATGAACTAATTCATTTATACCTATGAATTTAACAATGGTTTTCAAATTTAGCTTCTAACACTAACTATTGGTGAAATAGAAAGTTATTTTACGCTTAAATGATGTTTCTAGTTTGAATTGTGGTATACACAATTGTATTCAATTAATTATTAAAAACTTTTAATAATTTTATTCTGGTCAAATTGAATTAGTTAAAACAATGAATTTTATGTACTGGTGATTTAGATAAAAAATTAATTTTTAATGTGAACTTTATACAAATTAGTCTATATATATAACTAACATCCATTAAACATAATAATGAAGTTAATAGACTTATAAAGAGTAACCATTCTATCGTAATCTTATTAAATCTAAAAAAGATCACCAAACTTCCTATTTAAAAATCTCAAGTTAAAAAAATTAAAATAATAAAATAATAATTATCTTCATTTATCATTCATTACATCCCTTTTTTTTTTTGAAAAGATATCTATATATATTACGACACAGTTACACTCTATATATATATCCTTTTACTTACAATTATAATTATGAAATTTCTAGAATTGGTATCTTAGTTGAGTTCATATAGTCAAGTTTTTCACCTAATCATTAGTTAGTGAATAGATCATGTTTGAGTTAGGAAGCAAAACTATTATTGCTTTGAATTGGAGCTCAAATTAACAAATAATCAAAAAGATATGGTTTAAGAATATGTGGTAAGTATAAGATTTGAATAATGTCTTATTAAACATTAATTTAATGATGTATTATATGATTATTCAATCAATAATTATAACATTAACATCAATCAAAATTATTATATGGCCCAAGCTAGTGAGTGTTTGCTCTATGTCTAATAGTTTTATGTTCTGTTACTATCAATTTGCGTGCATAAAATGTGTTGCCAAAATTAGTGGCTTCCATCATTCACTCATTTGCCACCATTGCACCCTCTTCTCCATTGCTGACAATTGCCAAGTTGTCAATAGGAAATTTGCATTAATGATATGAGATGGGGACGTCCATATAATATATACATTACACTGAAGTAAATATGCAGCAGAAGCCCCAAACTTTCTGCGCATATATATATATATATATATATATATATATGCCTTCAAATTAAATTATATGAATATATTAGAGGAGAATTTCGTCTTCTACTCACTATTGATCTGAATATGAACTCATACTTTTTTTTTTCTGAATCTTCGATGTCTAAAGTTTATTCACTTTAACTAATTTGATCGATTCATGCAATATTATAAGGGATAAAAGTCTTTTAACAATTTATTTTTTAAATAAGTGGTTATTCCACATAAATTTAAGTTTTATTTTGTTTTTCGTGAAATCGTCGTTTTATTGCGGCGTTTGGTTTTCGTCGTCTTGTTACGACGTTTTTTTTTCCTTCTTGTTGCGGCTTTTTATTTGTGTGTGGGTGATTCAGACAAGCAAAGTATATTTGATCAGATAGAGACAACGAATCAGATTATGGTCGTCAGTGTGTTGCAGAATTGGAATCATAGGTATTCTAGTCACTATAGTATTATCAAATTTGTAGGCTTTGAGCCGATTTATTATGCTATTAATCTGGGTGTTGTTTCATCCTCTATGGTTTTTAGCAAATTTGTATTTGTGTTTCTATCGATGTATTGCTAGTTTGAATCAATATAATTATTTTTTTTTTTAAAAAAAAAAGTCTTTCAACAATACTATTTATTACATATATTATAGCTTGAACTTTCAATATTTAGAGTTTATTGGACTCTAATTAATTCGATTTAATTCAAACATCTAATTAATTCGATTCAATTTAAACATGAACATAAAGAATATAAATCTCCCAATAACACAATTGCATATATTATAACTCAAACCTAAAATTTCGTTCCACCGATTGATTATATAATTTTTTATGATATAAAAAGAAGTTTTACCATTTCACTAGTCCACTTTTATAATAAAATAGACTGATAAATTTTTTGTTTTTGAATAGTTAGCCGAGATGACTAAATCTCATGGATTGAAATGAAAGAGAAGAGGAGTAGGAGGATTGAACCCTATTTTTAATTAAATATCTTAGCTCTTTGATAGAATGGTATACTATCCTCCGGGCTAAACAAATAGACTCGGAAACTATAAAACAAATGCACCAAAAGAATACCTCGTGACATTGGGACTTTATTATTAAAAGAAAAAATGGGCCGAATAGATTTACATAAAAAGCCCATCTATAGTTTTTGGTCCATGAAAAAACCAAAAATGGGCCTATATCAATTAATATACTAGCCCATAAAATGTTAACGGCCAACAGTTAAGTTACGTGTCAATATATCAACGACTTTTATCTTCAAGAAAGCAAAAAGGGATATTTAAGTCATTTCAAAGGAAACTAAATGCAGCAAGAACCACTTGAAGAGCACTGTTGACTAACATTTATTCAATAATTACTATATTTTTTTTTTTGAACAATAATTACTATATTAATGGCTTCAATAAAATTTACCGTAATCCCAATCTTACCCTCCGAAAATCTACCTTTCTCATTTATCTCCTCCTCCATTTCTCCCCTCTCCTTCCATCTCCACCGGAGGAAATCTCTATCTATCATCGCCCGCCGGAGATCAAAACGGAAACCGGCGGATATCAACAACGTCTCAATGTCTATGCCGTCTCACCGGCGGGACAGAAGCGACGAGTCGTCGCTTTTGATTTCCGTGAATAGTAAGTTCTTGAGCTGCGGTAATTAATTAGAGCTGGCAGTTAGGGTTTTGGTGTGTAATTAGTGTTTATTTTATGGCTTTGTTTTGTTTAGGTAGCGGCAGAGGTGAAATGGCAACAAGTGATGTGGAGAAAGAGGCAAGTTACAGTAGCACAGACAATGGTGTGCGTAAGAACAGGTCTATTAGTAGCAGAATCAAATGTTTTGGTGTGGATTTATCGCCGGATAATGTTGCGGTGGCAATGGTGTATTTTGTTCAAGGTGTTTTAGGACTTTCCAGACTTGCTGTCAGTTTCTATTTAAAAGATGATTTGCATTTAGATCCTGCTGAGGTATGCTTTTATTATATTTTTCCTTCTCCTTTTGAATTATAGCATTTTTAGTGGGATTATTGTGGATTTTGGTGAAATTATGCGCAGGAATTGAATTGAATTCTTGCAAATTTATGTTTTTTTTTTTGGTATGGTTTCATTTCTTTCAAAATGCCTTTAAAAGGTATTGTTTTTTCAGATGCTGAAAGAAGTGAATATAATTCAATTAAATTCTTGCATTATCTAGGCTTTCCAAACAATATGAAATATGAATGTAATGAGTGGGGAGTTTAACATAATGATGAGTCATCTTGTTTCGTTTTGTGCTATAACGACTGACAATTTTTACATGGTTGACTAGACAGCCGTGATATCTGGTTTTTCTGCATTGCCATGGCTTGTCAAACCTCTTTATGGATTTATTAGGTGGGATTCTTTTTTTTTGTACATATTTCTGTTTTTTTTTTTGTTTTTGCCGTCCTGCTTAACTTTTGATTCAATGTTCGTTATCTGTTGCAGTGATTCTATTCCACTTTTTGGTTATAGAAGAAGATCATACTTGGTTCTATCAGGACTTCTTGGTGCACTTTCTTGGAGCTTGATGGCTACCTTTGTTGATAGCAAATATAGTGCAGCCTTCTGTATTCTTTTGGGATCGCTTTCTGTTGCCTTCTCAGATGTTGTGAGTACCTTTGTTAAGATGTTTTGGATGGAGTTGTGAATTAGTTTTAGGGTTGATTAATGACTTACTACTTTTGGAGCTACTGACTCACGCCAGATTAAGTAAATAACATGAGTTTTGTTTGAATCTGGTGACATCATTTATATTGGTCATTGAAAGAAATTTAGGCTTCATATATCTAGAAATATTTATGAGGGAATTGAAAGTTAGGCATTGAGCACATATTAATACCATTAAAACTTCAACTTAAGATTGTTGGTTATGAAAATTAGAAACAAAAACAGGCAACTGTGTCATTCAAATGCTCAAGGATCTCTGCAGTTATACATGGTTAGCACATGTGTCTAATTAAATTTTAACAGACCTTTTGCTTGTACCTTTGCCAATTATTGGAGATAGGCAGCTTTGTCAACATGAATTTGAATAGCATTTGTGCCTTTTAGTCCTAGTACAATAGGATTGTGCACTAATTTTCTGTCAATTGAGTAATGAATATAAAAGATCAAGTTTTTTCAGTCTGCTGGATGTTTGAATAATCTTTAAGATGCGTTCGTGTGCTTGCCAAACAACTATTGTGTGTCTATGTTGGTTGATGTTGAGGGTACCCCTCCTTGAAAAAATTTCCTAAATTCATGCTGGTGATTTGCTTGTCTTTCAATGTAGAGATTTTGTTGAGAAGTGCAATTTATGAACTATTTTGTGATGATCACTCCCAACAGTCCATATTTTAGTGACCAAGAGACAAGTATAGGATAATTGATGCATGTGTATTTTGAAAGTTTAGCTGCCAGTGTTCCTTCGATTTTTTTTGTGTGAATTCCCCACAAACACCCACATGAACAGATGCATTTCTGTTGTTTTACATGCATTTGCTCTCTAGAAACATAACATCTTGGTTGGTGCACTCTTTTTTGCTGTCCTCTTCATTTTGATCATCCTTCCTAATTATCTTCAAAACTGACAATGTGTAGGTCGTTGATTCCATGGTGGTAGAGAGGGCACGTGGTGAGTCACAAAGCATGTCGGGATCTCTTCAGTCTTTATGTTGGGGTTCTTCAGCTTTTGGTGGCATCGTCAGCTCCTACTTTAGTGGCTCTCTGGTGGATTCTTACGGTGTAAGGTATTTGAGGTGGCTGTGCATAAATTAGTTTCTTATACTGATGACTCTCAAATATATCACTCGGGTGCTTATTTTATTCTCTCAGGTTTGTTTTTGGTGTGACAGCATTGCTACCACTGCTAACCTCTGCAGTTGCTGTTCTTGTGAAAGAACAGCGTGTTCTTGGTCCAGCAAGAGAACAGAATCTTTATTTAAGTGTCCCTGGCTTTTTGGAAAGCTCAAAGCATCAAATTGTTCAGTTGTGGGATGCAGTCAAGCAACCCAATGTATTTCTTCCCACATTATTTATTTTTCTCTGGCAGTTAACACCACAATCAGACTCTGCTATGTTTTACTTCACGTATGTGGAGCGGTGACTTGTCATTTATTCTTTAATTTGTTTTATGACTATTAAAACTTCTTTAATTGATTGCAAACATCCACATAATCTGCAAATGTAATCTTCATTTTCAGCACAAATAAACTCGGATTCACCCCAGAATTTCTAGGACGTGTCAAGCTAGTTACTTCAATTGCATCCTTGGTTGGGGTTGGACTATATAATGGGTTTCTGAAAAATGTTCCACTGCGGAAGATTTTTATTTTTACTACCGTGAGTGGTACAGCTCTTGGGATGACTCAGGTTTGTGTTGAAAATTACCTTTGTTCTTGGTTCTTGGTTCACCTGTGAATCAATTGTTTTATGGACATTTAATTGTGAGATTATTTTTTATCATATTTTTGGCCCAGGTTTTCCTCGTCACTGGACTTAACAGAAAATTTGGTATAAGTGATGAGTGGTTTGCTATTGGGGATTCTTTGATTCTAACAGTTCTTGCTCAGGTAGTTTGTTATTCCTTGTACGTTTTTTTTGATGGATTATACTTGTTTTTTAGATTATATTATTCCTCCTAAGTTTTTGTAGTCTTTAAGCACGAAACAGGCATACTGTTGATGTCATTATTTCAGTTGCCTTTGTCAAGCATTCCTGTTGTTACTATGAAATGTCTTTTTGAAAAGTTAGAGTAGTAAATTGCTTTTTTTTTTTTTTTAATATTCTTTTTCAGGCTTCATTCATGCCTGTTCTGGTGCTAGCAGCAAAATTATGTCCAGAGGGAATGGAAGCAACACTTTTTGCAACTCTCATGTCCATATCAAACGGAGGAAGCGTGCTTGGAGGGCTGATTGGTGCTGGTCTAACCCAGCTTTTTGGGGTTACAAAGGACAGCTTTGACAACTTGGCCGCTTTAATTATTCTTTGCAATCTCAGTTCATTGCTGCCCTTGCCACTCTTAGGACTTCTTCCTCCAGACACATCCGATGCTGTTATGGAGGAAGGTGGAGATATTGAGATGAAGTCTAGTTGAACATGGGACACTTAAGGTCTGATGTCCATGCTTAAGCTCTCAATTACCACTTCTGCCTGTGCTGAAATTGGTACACATTTTCTTCAGACTTCAGCTTATGAACATGACATAGAAAGGGGAGAGAGGAATTCTGTAAATATCAGAGAGTGGGATACAGAAATAGAGACAGATTTTTAAGCTTTTTGGTCTAATGTAAACTGTTGCATTTGGCAGCATTCAAATTGGAAGATGCAATTCACTTGATAAGTGGAGCTTATCCTATCAAGGAATAAGCGAGGCAAGAGCTTTAATTGGCTGTTACCAATGTTATGTATTATTTGATCCTCCTGTAGCCCTTTCGGATAAGAGATCTTCCAATTTAAATTGATTTGAAATGCCTTCAGAGCTCAAAATTGCTCCGGATTGGGTTCTTTTATTTTTTTATTTAGAGGGGAGGCAAAGATCAAACTCAACCTGTTAATGTAACGGATTGGGATGTTTAGCATTTAGTGTTCAACAACAATGTATTCGCCTAAAACTAATGCTTTTTGAGTTGAATATTTAGCGTACACTAACCCTACATAAATGTTCCATGCGACTAATGGAAGTGAGTCATATCATGGCTCATCCCCACACTAATGGACAACTTGACAAATTGTCAAGTGATATGATGTCTGTTTACAAACAAGAAACATTTAATCATTTAAGGAACTTCTCTTGCTTAGGTCGGTAGTGTTGCACGTTCTTGGTTGAGCCTCTAAGAACTTATTTTCAAGCTGAAAATATATATATGTCAAAATTAGATACTTGAACTAACCCTACTAAATTTTTTTTTGCCCTTTTTGGCCCACATTAAAAGACAGCAGTATTTGATGTTTGAGTTGACTCTTTGAACAGGATTGGCAGCAGCAACGGCAATAGCAATGTCAGATTTAGGCCCAAGCAAGCAGGCCAAGGTCTAGCTAGCTAGCCCACCACATGGGAAGGGGACAAATATTGAGGAGGCAAGCTGATCCAATATTGGCATATTGCTTCCCACATGGTAGGGTCCTTTAAAATTCAACTCATTCCAATGTCTTCTTTTTTTTTTATCAATGTCTTCTTCATTCTAAGTCATTACACAAAAACAAAAGTACTATGACATGGACTGTTTGTCAGATTGCCCCCTTCCAAGTCCATCTTTGTTTTCTGTTCTAATCCTGAGGTTTCTGCCTATGCCACCGCAATTCCTCAGTCGCCATCTATGCCCTCCAGTCTAATGACTCTAACCCTATCATCTTGTACTCAGGAATAGAAAATTTTTTTTGGACAGTAACATTTTTTTTTTTACACTAACATTAAACCCTTTTTGTATTTTTTAAATTGTACAAAATACATAAAAAAATCAGAGACAAATACACTTTCTTCTTTACAAAATTTTAGCAATTTTGTAAATGCGTACTAACTCATATAATCTAAATATACATATTCTACAATTAATATGAGATCTCAATGGACCAACCCATTTTGTAGTTAATTGCAACATACAAGAAAAGTTGAAATAATTAAGAAAAAATTACATTCAACAGTAAAATTTAATAGTACTCTTAATCGATTAATTTTCTTATGTTTTTACAAAAGCATGAAATTCAATATACATATAGGGACTATTTTAAAATTTTTACTATAATTTCTTTCAGCCGTGTTTGTCTCATCAGCCATTCGGCTGTATATGCGCATGCGGCCTTCATGGAATCGGTTCCCACTTGATAAGACCTGCCTCAGTGCACATACATGATCCAACAAATAAAATACTCTTACATAACTGTATTTTCAATTTATCTTTGTCATTTTATTTTTGCATTGAAAAGAATTGAAGGCAAAAATGTATTAAAATGTAATTTTATTTTTTTAATTAACTCTTGGTTGTTAAGTCCATCAAAGCACTATTTTCAATTGTTATTTTTTTTAATTGGAGGTCATATGACCTAAATATGTACAGTTCTTTTTTTTTAAATTGACGGCGGCAGAATTCAAACCCTACACCTCATAATGTTCTTGGAGAGAAGTTATCACTTGACTATTCAATAGTTCAATTGTTAATTTAGTTGGTGCACAAAGAATCTATGAATTGACTCCTTATCATATGTCTAATGAAAGCATTATGCCACATTTATAAATTCAATTCCTCCAAAATGGAAGGAGTATTTTTTTTTAATCTACAGGTCATATGATCTAAGTATTAATAAACTATATAATAGGGGTAGTTCTCTTCTCTTAAATTAATTATAAAAAAATTTGAACCTCCAACTCAGAATACTCTTAAATAAAAATTACTATTTATCTACCCTCTTAATGACAGAAAGACAATTTATCATAAACATTCTTCCCCTTTTCTCATATCTTAAATATAATTGGACGAATATCACGATTTCTATGAACCAACACATTAGTTGTCTGCCTAGTGCCAACATTTATAAATATACTCATTATTTTTTTTATTTAATTCTGGTTTTTAGTAGCTATAAAAATTCTAATTATTTCAAAATTCGATTCGAATAGATTTAAAAAGGCAAAGTTTTTTTTTATATATATTTTCTACATACATAACATTTAAACCCAAAATCTTATAAATCTAAATATTTTACCGCTTTTACCAACTAATACACTGATTTTCTAGTCACACATATATTATTTAAGACAACAATAGGTGTTGCCAGATGAGATTATTCTATGTTTAGACTGCCCAAAAGGTCCCAAAGTGTTAAAAAGGAGTTGGAAGCTGAAATAGATTTGAGTCCCAAATGATTGAAGCAAAAATTAACAATAGAAGGCGAGGCACCAAGGTTTAATGAATGCACCCAAATGCCCCCACATCATAAAATAATAAAGCTAAGGCAACTTCTGGTCCGTGACTCCATACTTGCTCTTTCTGATAAATTCATTTTCTTTGCAGTGATTTCTTGCAAATTGCAATATTTTTTAATTTGCTAATGATAAATATCAAGATTTTATTTAACCTTAGAAATAGACCTTATTATTATCTCGATAACCTCTTTGTGGTGATTGTCTTCTTGATATTATTATGTTTTTAATAAGGCAATGACAATGATTAGTGATAACATGATGAAAAGAAGCATATTGGAGAGCAAAATGATGTATGATCAATGTTGTTTTAGCTATAAGTAATCAAAGCAACAGGGATAATATCTATCCTTAGCTTATCCTTAAGATGGTTATAAGCAAAAATTTATAGGAAATAAGTTAAAAATGTAGTAAGTGCTAAATGATTGATAGCTAGGAGTTGTTGGGGGGAAAGAAAGAATCCATGGTTGGAAGGTAATAAGTGCAAGAGAATGCATGTGGGATAGCATGTGAAGAGCATTAAATTTATTAAACAAACTCAACCTCCCCACTAAATGTTTTCACTAACCTTCCATATGATAATGGAAGAACCCAACAAAATCCCATGTGAGGAATCATTGACCCTTGTTGAACCAATGGATATAGAGCTAAAAGCCTAAAAAGCTATATTGGAATCATTATGCATATGCATGAAGCAAATTAATTAAGAAATACATTATCTAAATTTAAATTAATTAGAATTAATACAAAGAGATTGGCTTTAACTAATCTACATTGATGGAAACATATATAAGATAATGCCTTAAAGAATATTCACTTGACAAATATTAACAACCAGGTGATGAGAATTTGTTGTTTTTTTTATTGATTTTCATATGTCTTTTTTTTTTTGTGTGTGAATTACCGATATCTGGAGTCCATTAGACTTTGATTAATTCGGTTCGATTCGAATAGAACCATAAGGGTGGCAAAGAATTTTTAACAATTATTTAATATGACTGTATACACTAAGACTCAAATCCGAAATCTAATTTAAGCAAAACAGCTCCTTATCAGATGATCTAACTATTGTTGGTGATTTTCATACGTCTTTAATGTATATGGCTTGAATTTATAAGCAATTTAGGCATGAACTCCTAAGCCTAGTATTTAAGCCGAGAAGCAAGTACATTAATTTGTTGAATATACCTACGTGGCATGCCTTCCAAATACCGCATCATGAATAGTATTGTTTCATGTTTGATGGATGAACATATGGAGAAGGTTAGCAAATGCCAAAGGTAGTAGACCAAATTCCACAACTAATTACAAGTAGTGCCAATTATGTTTTATTTTTTTTTTTTAAGAAAAATCAGCAGCTGTTGATTCAAATAGTAAAAAATTTAAATTATTTTATAATTTTAGGTTCGAATTTTATATATAGAAAAAATAGGTGGTAGTAGAATTTTGTTAAATTCACTTGATTCTAACTCCAAATTAGTTAAAAAATTTATAATTACTGAATACTGAGAACATTAAATGAAAAAAAAAATTGTATCCGTTCTATAAATTCATACAATACCTCCAGCATAGTAGTCCCTACAGGACCACCTTGTAAATCCTAAAAGACTCTAATATGAAACACCATTGTGGCCACTGGAATTGCCGGACATCTACCGGACAAGTCCTTGTATGCTTGGATGCACGACTGTGACTAAACAAAAGCTTAGCCAATGCTTTGGTAGTGTATATTGTATTGGGTGCTTTAGCAAACCCCACATGGTTGGCCATGGCTTGTATATATATATACATATCTTTGGACCTCTTTATATTTATCAATAGTAAACAATTGACTGCAATTTTGGTATTCATTCTTCAGCCGAGCTATGCCTAAGTAGGCAACAAATGCCTAGTGCTTTTTTATTAAAATGGGTCAGATTGAGCAAATTTTAATGAATCTTGATAATTGTTTAGTTAAAAGTGCTTGAAAATGATGGCTATTCTTGTATTCAACAATTGTTAGCATTATACATTAATGTCTTATTTCGCAATGTAGTGTATCAGACTTTTTTTTTAATTGATTTTACTTATTTTTTAAAAAATTAACTTAAAAAAATATAGTAAATCTAGGTACCAAATAGAAATCTAATGATTTTTAATTTGTTTTGTTAGTTTAAGTGTTGCATGTTTAAAATTATTGAGTTTATATGATTCGTGTAGTTTAGTGTCATTGATTTTTTTTTTTGGACTATTAGTGTCATTGATTGCTTTTTCTCCGAAAATAGGTTTTAAATTCTACCACCCTTTTCTCAACCCTTGCAAACTGTAATGTGTTAAGAAAAAAAAAAGAGTAACGTGTAAAATCTAGTAAGAAGTGAAACTTTTCCATAGAGCAAATAATTTTTTTATATCCTTTGATGACTTGATGTTTTCTTTGGAACCTGCATCGACGAGATGAATGGGTGAAATTTTCCCCACAAACACTCTTATTATTTAATTGTGTTTGGAGGATGGCGGCAGGTGTCTGCAGGCCCCCTCATGCAATGTATCTGTGAATTGTGCCCATTGTTTATAAGGAAGCTTGATGAGGAAAACCAGCTGAAAAGAAAATGTACTGCTAACGACTATATATGCATAACACCAATATTGTATTTATCTTTTTGTTCCATGTTCAACAGACAAATGGCACACTTTATAGTAGACGTGGGCCACACTTAATTTTTATGTTGCTAAAAATAAAATATCAACTCAAATTCGTTTAGGCTGCTCTGCTGCTAGGGCTGTGCACGGATTAAAGTAATATAGAGAGTGTAAATTTTTCAGTCCGATCTAAAAGTCGGAAATAATTTTCCAGATCTAATTTTAAAAATTTAAATCTTTGTCTTAAATTATTCCGAAAATTCAGAATAATTTTGAGTAGAGATTCGAAATAAATGAAGAATTCAAATCGATTGGGAGTAAAATTAAAATCCGAAAATTTATATTAATTTTCAGTTTATATATTTAAAATTAATGTTTAACAAATTCATAATAATAAAGAAATATATATTTTTTTCTATTGTATTGAATATATTATATTTAATAATACTACTTTTCATAAATTTCTTTTTAAATTTTATTTTAATATTTATATTTTAATAATTTTATAATTTGAACATATAAAATAAAACAACTATAAAATTTACCATACAAATTTATTTGTAGATTTAAATTTTATTTAATGATTTAAACATATATTAAAAATTAACTATAAAAAAATTCAATTGATGAGTGCATTTATTTTATTTTAAACAATTAATTAGTATTTAAAATGTCAAATATTATATGCTAAGTTAATATTTAATAGTAGATTATCTAAAATAAATTGTTTAGATATAATTCATTATTAAAATGATACTAAATTTTATTTGTAATACATGATTTTAGATTTCTAATCTTATTATGCATTACTTATTAATATTATAATATATCATCAAATAATAATAATAATAATTATTATTATTAATCTCTATGATTGAATTGAGATGAAATTTAAGAGAGTGCTTAAACATGTGGATAGATATATATAAATCTCAATGATTGGTTCATTGCCATAATTGCAACTTGCTAATCCCAATTAATTCTTGGATTTCTTTGTTTGAAAAAGAAGGTCTTTTGACAAGGAACAAAGTGGATAAATTTGAATTATCAACAAAATTATTTCTTTGACTATTTAGACTGTAATGATAATTGTTTCTGACTATATGAAATGTGCATTGTTGGAGACTTATTTTAATACATTTTATTGGAGTGTGAGGTTATTCAAATTGAGGCTTATTCAATTATAGATGATTAATTTTTGTGCAAATTGATAATGTACATTCTAATAATTAGTATATATTTGCACTTCCATTTCAATGATGAAGTACCCCTCTAATTAATTGATGGTTTCCTTTAGAAAAAAGGTTCATCAAAATACATTGTATTATATATTCCTGTGAATAACTTAAGTGATGAAATGCGTAGATATCTAGTTGAAAATAACAGGGAAAATTAAGCAATTTGTTCTTCATTATTTTTGCAACTTACAAGATATGATTAGTATGGTGGAATGCATCAATAAAATATTTGTTAATCATCTAACAGTTTGATTAGCACTAATCGAGTATAGATAATTCTTTTTATAATATTTTATTCAGTACATTTTGATATCATATTCACATCGATGTGAAAAATAAAAACATATTCAACATTTGCACATATGTAAAATGCAATTTTTTTTGTTGCTTTTTCTAGTCTATACTTTTGAATTAAGATAATGATATTTTCCTGTTATAATCAGTCTCAATTCCTAAATCAAAGCAAGAACCCTATTTAGAGCCAAATTAATGAAGTCAAGATGACTAGATAAATATTACAAACTACAGTGGAGATGACATGAAATCAACCTTGTAACTAAGTACCTCTAAATTAAACCAACCACAAAAATAAGAACGTGGAAAATCTAAGAGCAATCCCTTAATAGTTGATTGCCTCCCTTTCATCAAGGCAAGGTCAGCATCATGTCATGTTCAAAGACAACGAAAGATTGGAAATAATTTCTAGATTGAACATAAAAACATCAATTTTTAAGTTGCTTGCAGAAGAAAAAGAGTTGCATATGTAAAACATCTATAGAAAATTGGAAATAGAACCATACAAATAATTGAGGAAATCAAATAATATGGCAGAACACGTGCTCGTATAATATTAATAACTAACAGTGATAACTGTATCTCAGTCAAAATAAATAAATATATGATGTGATTGGCTAAATCAACAAAGTCTGAAAACATGAAATTTTTTGACTAAAATCAGTACATGAGCAAACCTTCTCCATTGAAAAAAAAAAATTATTGTAATCATGCCAAAAAGTTGTTAACATTATGGCTAGACAATGTGTGGGAGATCAAAACTCTTTGCTCATGCTGTCAATTTCTCTATGTTGTGTCACATTCAACTGTCAATAACCAAGAAATTATTTAGTTTATGTTTCCAAATAATGAATTGGATCTGGCTTAATTGAGGGTTCATCAATGGACAATTACAATGAAAAAAAAAATTATTTTTGACTTAGCTGCATTAAAAAATAAACATTTTGATGGTTGAATTATAGCTATAGTAGCTGCATTATTGTTGGAAGTTTACTGATATAGTCACTACTTGTTCAATTTGTCTGATAGATGAATCATTGGCTGTTGAACCACTCCAGGGCCTGGTGGTCAATGGAGTATGGTGGTGATGTTAACCTTAACAATGTTTTTGTTATGGTAATTGTGTTGCATTGGAGAGGTAATGTGGTAAGCAATAACAATAAGAGGGCTCAGCTAATTCATCAGCTAGCTATGTCAAGTGAAGCCAAAATGAACAATACCAACCGAAAGAAACCGTCAATCAAGTTTAAAAAAAAAAAAAAAAAAAAAAAAAAAAAAAAAAAAAAACTGCCCTAAAAGCAAAGAACTAATACACAAGATGACAAAAATAAAGAAAACAGGAAGAAAAAAAATATTTTTATTGATACAGTAAAAGTATTTATAGTGTAATATTTTATTATTTCTTACATGTAACTTTTTTCTCGAATAATTTTAAAAATTATAATTTTTATATATATTTAAAGTAATTTTATTTTGTAATTTTTATTATTCAAATATTAATATTAAAAATTAAATTTAGATATTACTGCTATTGAAAGGCCTTATATCGTAAAATTTAAATTTTGTCGGATTTAAAAGTTAAATACTTAAATTGTATGGTCTCTCTATTATCAATAAAAAGTAGTATTAATAATTATTAAAATTAAAAAATTATACTGTAATATTAAATTAATTATTGGAAAATTTTTTTATGATCTTTATAATTTAATGTGATCAAATCAAATTATTTAGAGTTGAATGAACTCTATGGTTTGAAATTAAAAAACTAAAGAAAATAGTAACTTTCGGACTATTTGAATTAATAAAGAAAGAAATGACTGGAGAAGTAAAATAAGAAAAAAAGAAAAATTCCATCCAAATTAAGATTTAAAAGGTCGAAAGGGGCCAACCCATTGAGGCCCCTCTCCGACCATATTGTTTCATTTTCCATTGCTCCATGTCCCTTATAACATGGAGGAAATTATGGCAGCTTTCGCCTACTAGTTTTGCTCTTTCAATCCTCCCACCATAAAAGCTTTAAGACAACATCAAACACACACACCTGCAGTTGTTTGCATTGAAGAAAGGAACTAAGACCCTTCTTTTTTTCTTTTCTGCTTCTGACTATCATTGCAAATCATCATATATTATCCGACTACAAAAAGCCCTACAGTTTTTTTGACACTTAGCTTGTATATATATATCACTTTAACTTGCTACAAAGTGAAAGAAAGAAAGAAAGTAAAGAAGAGAGAGAGCGGTATGGAGATTGAATCAGTGAAGTGTGAGTGTTGTGGACTGAAAGAAGATTGTACCCAAGATTATATTAGTGAAGTGAAGGCTAAATTTGATGGGAAATGGCTATGTGGGTTATGTGCAGAAGCTGTTAGAGATGAAGTTAGTAGAGGTAAAAAGCAATTTGGAGTGGAAGAAGCAGTGAGAGCCCACATGTCATTTTGTGGTAAATTCAATTCAAATCCAGCAGTTGGGGTAGCTAATGGTATGAGGCAGATGCTGAGAAGAAGGTCAGGTGACTTGTCTTCTTCACCTTCTTCTTCTTCTAAGAAGTACGCAAGATCAGCAAGCACAAAACTCTACTGATCATTGAAAGAAAAATAGAAAAAAAAAAAAAAAAAGGAATAGATGCAGTGGCACTTCCTTTGCTGGAATAATATTTGATGGCTGTAGCCTTCTCTTGGCTAAAAATGCTATCATGTCTTTGTACAGGGACAAAGGAGGCTTCTTCTTTAGTTTTGTTTTTTGGTCACTTTGTTTAGTAGTACTATTTGTTATGCTTTTTCTTCTCCCTTTCTTGGCTAATTAAAGAGACAACAAGAAAATTTTGAAGGCCAAATTCTCAATTAACTCTAATGCACCATCAATTTCTGCAGACCTCAGTTTCAATAAATCTCTTTCTAGGATACATAGCTAGTGATTCTTAATTCTTACAAGAGGTTGGATTTTTATTTTTTGTGTTTTTTTTTTCTTTAATTTTCAGTATCTGATAGTTATAAATTATTTTAACTAATTCAAATTGAATCGAATGGACTCATAAAAGGGACAACTTTCTCCACACGCTTATTGCCTTTCTTTGTTATTTATCATAACATTAATGTACTACTTAATCAATTCAGGAGTGAATTATTGACTGAAATATATAGGTATAAACATTAAATATTGAGGATATTTTGGTTGTGATGAACTTCTCTTGCCAAGATATTTTTTCCTCTTGAGTACTAGTTCTGCTGGATTTCAAAGATCAAGAAAATCATCAACAAATCTTAACTTTTCCATATTAAAATACAACAATAAGGGCCAACTTCTTCCCCACTACACCTAAAAATAGACTATTTCAACATTATGCCCTAAGCAATTCAATTATTACTAAAGTGAAGTATTATTTCTCCCACCATGCATTAAGTGGTAGTTATTGGTAAAGAAATTCTATACTTTTCAACATTTTATTTATTTTTTAAAGCCTAACAATAATTATTTAATCCTATTCGACTTGTTAAATTAGTAAAAAATTAAGGATATTCTGAAATGCATGAAACTAATTTGAAAATAATTTTTCTTGAAAAAAAAGTCTAAAGTTATATATGACTTCATCTATCAAAATAAAATTATGATCATTAATGAGCGGCAAACTTCTTTTGATGGCAACCCATATGCAAAAGTTTGTTGAATATGAGATTAAATGTATACATATATGTACAGGTATCCACTATTATGAAAAAAAAAAAAGGATTACTGTTAGTGACTTCTAACATCAACTTCTTTTACATAATAGAGAGAAAATCTTGAATCCTTTTTTTTTTTTTTTTTGAGGAAGAAAATCTTGAATCCTCAAAATCCAAGATCATGTTAATTATGTAGTATCCTAATAAGCAAGCACCTTCTAGTGGTGGGGACTAATTATACACTTGTGATTATGTTCCATGTTATTAATTAAGATAATAGAAACTTTTAGAAATCTTAATTAAGTCAACATTGGGAATTGGGATTGATCAATTTATCAATTGGTAATTAATCATTTTTGTGCTGATATAATTAAATTGATATACACCATCAATTAATTTCCTGACACATCTAGAATTGGATTTCAGAGACTCTAGTAAGTGAAACAATGCAGTATCCCCCACCACTTGGTTCAAGTGGTAAGGGGGGAACCCATGATCTCAAAAGGTCATGGGTTCAAGTCCTATGGACAGCGTCCTTAGACGTTTAAATGTTGAGCTACCCGTTTAGAGTTGACTAGGTCCAGCCACGGGATCGGCTCTATTTAGAGGTTGAGGGTTCCGATCCCCCTCCCCTTTACCTCCCTGGCCAAAAAAAAAGAGAAAAAAGAAGCAATGCAATAGCAGGAAAAAGGTATTTGTTTCCTTTTATAAAAGCTTAAAATAATACTCTCTTTGTTCCTTTTTAATTGTTGTTTTAGGTTGAATTTTTTGTTCCAATTTATATGACGTTTTCAATTACCAATGCATTTTAACTACTTTTTTTCCTATCATACCCTTATTTATACATACACTATTTTTGGGAATATACAAAACTAATAATTGGTTGAGAGAATTATTATAAGGGTAGTATAGTATTTTACACATATATTAATTGCATTTGTTAATCTATGTATATAATCCTTAAACGACAATTAAAAAGGAACAGAGGGAGTATATAGTTTCAGCCATTAATAATTAGATTGATTATGAGATGCTTGATAACCTAGGGAATAAGAACAATATTTGACTTAAAAAAAATTCTGTAAAATTTCAGAATTTCCATCATTTTCTTGGATGTTTCTGTGGCAACTTGAGAGCCCTTAAAAAAAATTGACCTGTTATGAATAAAAAAAAATTGGAATTTTTTTTTTTATAGTGATCATTTGAGTAACACATGTATATTTGAAGTTATGTCAAATATAAGAAAAATGTGAAGGGAAGCAGATGCCTTTTACTTTTGTGATTCCTCAGACATGGCCAATTTGTACAGGAGAACATCATTTTATACAGAAGACTACCTTTTCAAGAGTTGAGATGAATGATGGAATATAAAGGATACCCTAATTTGAATTATTTTAGAACATTTTCATACTTTGCTATTTTTATATACTCTATACAATTCTAGCTACATGATCAATTAGTAAAGTAATGCTAATTAGTTTTAATTGAAATGATATATTAATTAAATTATGATCAGTATATGCTTCAATTAAGTAGTATTTGGTTCAATTTCACTAAAAAAATTCATTTTATTTCTAGATTTTATTTGAAAATAATTTTTTTATTAATATAATTTGTTTGGTTTTAACTGAAATGATACATTGATAAAAGTTTATATATGAGTGATTCGGCATTCTCATTTCTTAAGTAAGGTCGGGGGTTCGATCCCCGCTCAAATATGGAGTACCTTGACTGCCTGCATTTTATCCCTTAGTGGGCTGACTCGGTGCAAGCGAGAACTAGTATAGGTGTGGTACGGCCTAAAATAAAGTAATGCTAATTAATTTTAATTGAAATTATTTTTTAATTAAAATAATTTAATGTTTTTATTAACATTTTATAATTTTTGAATTTAAAATAATTTCACCTTCTCTAAATTTGTATTAAATTAAAAAATTACATGGCAACCTTATGGGGCTCTATCCACATCCTACCTTAACTTGAATTTGTTACTAAAATTAGCGTGTGATCCACGCGATACGCGGAATGCTATTTTTTGTTAAAAATATTTTATTTTAAAATGTGGAATGAAGTTATATTTAATAATATGTTCAAATTAATTGTTTTTTAAATTTAGTGAGAAATTTGTAAGGGGAATAAATATATTTGACGTAGATAATTATTTAGCAATAATTTTGTTGAAAGTAATTATTAAATTTTATATGTTGAAAGGAATTATTCTGGAACATCCTCACTTTCATAGTCCCACGGGATGCGCTGATTGTGATTTAATTTTTTTTATAAATTTTTAATAAATATTATAATATTTTAGAATAATAAATTAATTGTAAAAACATATACATACATACATATACACATGATAAGTTTACATAAATAAGAAATATTGTTATAAAATTAAAATTAAAAAATAAAAAATGAAATTTTTTTATAAATTTTTAATAAATATTATAATATTTTAGAATAATAAATTAATTGTAAAAACACATATATATACATACATATACACATGATAAGTTTACATAAATAAGAAATATTATTATAAAATTAAAATTAAAAAATGAAAAATGAAATAAACATTTAAGCATATTTGAAACATTTAACCTCTAACTGAATTCAATTGGAGTACATAACAAAAAAAATTGAAAACTTCATTATCTTTATAATTAATTAGCTATTTATTATTGTAATTGTTTTTTTAAAAAAAAATTAAAGTCAGATAATAAATAAAATTAACATAGCAAGCCTAAAAAAAATTCTTAACCTATAAAAACTAAAAAGAAGCTGAAAACCATGAAATTGTCAGTTCATGTCATTCTTAACCAAGGGAAAGTTTGATAAG
>CATIWK010337228.1:0-11322 GCA_949634005.1 Mallotus japonicus
TTTATTTACTAAATCACTTTTATTCGATTTACTAGCTAAGATCATAAGTAGAGATATTAGTACTCAATATACAATCCCTGTGGGAACGATAATCCTTTACACTGCAACCACAACCGTGCGCTTGCGGGTATTTAAAACGCAACAGGAATCCTTCATCATCAGATTTTTAGGGGATCGTCAAAATTTAGGTATCAACAATTATTATTTTGAAATATTTGGTATTATAATAAAAATGAAGAATTAGAATAAGAAAAGATTAAAAGTAAAAAATGAAAACCAAATTATTTATAAATATAATTATTATTTATATTTATATTTATAAATATAATTATAATTATTTATAAATATAAACCAAATTATTTATATTTATAAGTATAAATATAAATATAGATTCAAGGGATGAAGAAGGAAAGCTTGAGTGGATACAACATTAATACTAAATGAACAAAAATATATTCATTTATCACCTTATAACCATTTAAGACATAAAGAATAGGGATGTAATTGGAGCAATTAATCAAAATGAGCTATAATAAATAAACAAAAAGGAAAAAAATTCAAAATGATCATTAAAAAGAATGAGATAGAAGAGCATAATGAATATGACATAATATGTACAATAGGAATAAAGAATTATATAGATGTAGATATACATAATATGTATAATATTATACAGATATATGTAGTATAGTACTATATATAGTTATAGTAATATATATTTGATATCTAATATAGATATAATATAAATATTATATATACATATATGTGTATAATATGGATATATATATTTAGAATTGATGAACATCAGCGATATATTAAAATAAACAATAAATAAAAGTGTTTGAAAACTAAATGACAATAAAAATAAATGTTTCTAAGAGTTAGTAGAGTTAGTAATGTTAATAGCTTGAGAGATTGAGAGCTTTGAGATTGGATAACAAGATATATCTAAAATGTAAGAGATGATGTTAATGCAAATGCATGATTCACACAAGCTATAAATAAATCTGGGGTGCATGCAAAAGCATATGATGCATGATGCAATTCGAGGTGCATGCAAATGAATGCAAATTTTGGGGTGCATGCAAGAATGATAGTGATGCAAGCCGGGTTACATGCAAAATGCATATAAGGATCTAAAAATGAAGCATATGCATGGTAGTGATATGCAAGCAAGTTATATGTAAACAAGCACATGAGAATGGATGATATGCATAAATACAACAGACAAGAAGATGAGTTAGTAACCATAATAAAAAAGACTATAAAAGATAGTTAGTACAAATAATCAACAAGTAATATTATATAAGAAACTTGATTAGAAGCACAAATAACAAGAATTAGTCCTTATAAGTACTAAATCAACAAGCAATAGTCATAAAGATCTTTAATAATCACATAACTTTCACAAATCATAATAAATCCAAATAGACACAAGGTAAGGTTCAAGCTTGACACATCATCAACATCAAGAAATAAAACAAATAAAAACAAATAATAATCACATCAATACACTAGGATTAAACACAAGAGAGCACAAAACTAACAAAATTAAAGATAAAAAAAACTATACAAAAGAATAGCAACAAGAAATAAAATTGAACACATATAATCATAATCAAAACACAAAGCAAAGACATTGATCTTGATCATCAACCAAACCACAATTAAAACATAAAAGAATAAGAAGATCAAAGAAGTTTGAAAACAAGGGTGGGAATTAAAAGAAAAATCATTTAGAAGTGAAAATAAATAAGAAATAAATGAAATCCAATCATTCTAGGACCATTGAGGCTTATTTAGATGATGTATAATCATTATTGAATGCATAGAAACCTCTAAGACTATCCTCGGAGTCATTTTAGAGCAGGAAAAGTGAATAGTCAAAATTGTAACCTATCTGATTAGATTTAGAGTGTGCTTAGCCCGTCTGAAAGGAACATTTTACCACATTTGAAGGCATTTGGCTGAAATTGGGAGGCGGATAGCCAGTTGGTTGTTCATCAACCAAATCTGGCACACACAAAGTAAACTTTTTTAATGAAATATCTAGAAATCAAAGCCCTGAACCCAAAAATAAAAACATAAAGGAGTTGTGATCGCTCCTATTTTTTGGAGGCGGAGTGTGACCAACGATCGATGCGTTTATAGCATCGAGGCACACAAGCTAATGGCGACTATCTACTGGATTTCTATTTGTTATTGTTTGTTAGAGGGTCTGCCTGAATAGGCCACGTAGATTGGAGTCGCCACCCGACTTGAATCGAGAAGAAGTGAAAAATCACTTCCATAACAGGAGAATCCGAGTTCGGGGGGTAGGAGTTACTTATCATGTTTGTTATCATACAAGTTGCTTATTTATTCACTACTTCACCTAATTTTGGTTTTATGATGCGTTTTTACCACACTCAAGCATTGGTCAGTTTAAATTGGAAATAAAGCACGGGATAGTTAAATTGACGAGCATTCACCATATAATAAATAAATAAGCAAGCATCCATCAAGCAAATGATCATGTAAGCAAGTAAGCACATAACACACAAGCATGCAAGAAATAATCAAAATAAACAAGCAAATAAAAAAAATAAAAATGGTGAAAGGGATTAAGGATTACAACCCAAGAAAAAGCCTATTCTAATAAATACATCCAAATAAAAAAAATTGGGGAATTGGGATTAAGGATTACATTGGCTTGGAAAAGCCTATTCTATTAATTACATTAAAATAAATAAAAAAATAAATAAAATAAAGGTTAGTTTCCATACACATGCAAGCACACATCACATCTAGGACAATTTAATATATTCCATACATTCACAATTGGAATAATAAATGAAGGAATAATTAAACATATAAGCAAACAAGGATGCTAATGTATGCATGATGCAAGGTTTTGGAATTTGGGTTCTTTAGTGTGAAGTCACTACTTTTATTATAAAAATAAGATTTTCATGATGGGATAAATATTAAGGAATTAAAGTGGAAAAGATGCAAATAAAATAATAACGGTGATAAAGATATTATTCTCACCATAGAAATATTAACTTTATAATGAAAATAATAAGTTTATCCAAGAAAACAATAAAAATGACAAGGATAATAAATATGCAATAAAAATAATATCAATGCAAATAAAATAATAAAAAGGATGATAAAGATATTATTTTCACCATAAAGATGAGAACTTTGTGATAAAAATAATAAATTTATCAAAAGGGATAATAAAAATAATAAAAATACAATTAGTATCATAAAAATAATAAAAATACAATTAGTATGATAAAAATAATAGAATGCAGAATTTAAAATGGTTAAAGCGGTGAGAATGTCATTTCCACCATAAAAATATCTACTTTATGATAAAAAATAATAACTTTACCCCTAAGAGGCATAAAGGCAATAAAAGCCACAAAATGCAATAAAAAAAATAAAAATACAGCAATAAATATGTAAATAAATTAAAATGACAGTAATAAAAATATTAAAATGATAAAGGTGATATTTTTACCATAAAAATATGAACTTTATGATAAAAATACCAAATTTACCATAAATAGCATAAAAGCAATAAAAATTGGGAAAAATCCAATAAAAATAATAAAAAATCTGGAATATTATTAGAAATAGATAAAATACAGAAATAAACAATTTAAAATGATAAAGATGATATTTTTACTCTAAAAATGTACACTTTATGATAAAAACACCAAATTTATCACAAAAAGACATAAATGCAATAAAAATTGGAAAAGGCACTAAAAATAGTAAAAGCACAGAAATGAATGCATAAATAAATAAACATGGCAGCAATAAATATTTAAAAATAATAAATACCATAAAAATGTGAACTTTATGGTAAAAATACCAAATTTACTATTAAAAGCATAAATGCAATAAAAATAGAAAAAAGACAATAAAAATAAATAAAGTGAAGAAATACATAAATAAATATGGCAGAAATAAAATAATAAAAATAATAAAGTTGGCATTTTTACCATAAAAATGTAAACTTTATGATAAAAGGGCCAAATTTATTATAAAAGGCATGAATGCATTAAAAATTGCAAAAATACCAAAAAAAAAAAGATAAAAATACTGAAACAAATGCATAAATAAATAAATATGACAGAAATAAAAATATCAAAATGGTAAAGGAGACATTTTTACCATAAAAATGGAGAGTTTATGATAAAAATGCCATATTTACCATAAATAGCATAAATACTATAAAAAAATTGATAAAAATGCAATAAAAATAGGAAAAATGCAGAAATATTAATAAAAATACTGCAGTAAATAAAATAAATTAAAATGATGCAAAAATAATAATAAAAATGCTAACTTTACGCTAAAATACCCATTTTTATATAAATGGAGAAAAAGATGCAAAAATAATGAAAAATGTAAAATGAATACAAACACTATCGGATCCAACCCGAACTTTCTTCTCCTTCTACATATCTTATTCACAAACTTCAAATCACCATAAAAACCACAACTTTACAATAAAATGAATAAAAATGCAAAAAATGACAAAAAAAATGATAAAAATAAGATGAAGGAGATGATAAAAATGCAAATTTTAATAGAAAATGATTGAAAGATCCTCAGAGTGACCAGGTGATTACCCTTGATGCGTGCTTTGACTAAGAAGTGGCTCGGTTTGGATTTAATGGTCTAAATCTTAAGACAAAAAATAAAAGAAAAATGATTTTGGATAGTGTTTAGGGCGAAATGGGGTCTCCAAATGCTTTAGGAGAGAGAGGAAGGGAGAGAGAGTGCTCTAAAACAGTAGGTTTTTCTCTCACTAAACATTTGTCTCGGGAAATGTGCCACTCTCCTCTCTTCAAAACAGGAAAAATCATTTTTTTTATAGTACAGGTCAGATAACCTACGAGCTAGGGTTATCTGACCTACGCAGGGGTAGATGGGTCATTTTGACCCACGTACTAGGTTAAATGACCCACACTCGTGGGTCATCAACCCAAGCTCATGGGTTGACACGTCCTAATGGGGTTTTCCCCTACTTTTTGGTCATTTTTTGTCCAACTTAGCTCTCTTTTGGACTTTGGCTGTTTTTTGGTATATTTTGGGTTTTTGGTTGCTTTTTGGTATCTTTTGGGTTTCTTTCGAGTTTCTTCTCGATCTAAACACGCTCGAGAAAACTTCCGAAGGAGTTTTCCCCTTGTCTAAATGACAGGAATTCTTCATCATCGGATTTTTGGGGGGACCATCAAAATTTAGGTATCAACAGGAGTCAAAAAGGGTGTTTTTGAAAGTGTTTGGCCTTATATATTAAGTAAAAACTCACCCAAAATAAGAGATTGAAAGAAGAATGTAAGTTTGAAGTGGTTTGAGTGGGTTAGTGTTTTAGGGTTGTTTAAGGGTTGATTGAAAGTTGATTTAAGGTTGTTTTTGTAGAGATTTTTATGCTAGAATTTGAAGAGAGTTTTAGATATAGGACAGCAGTGTTTGGGTTGAGAAAAAATTAGAGATTATGAGAGTTAAGAGTGGTAGAATTTGGGTTAGATTTTCTTTTATTCACTCTTATTTTTATTGAGAGCTCACTTCGCTCATTAGTCTCAATTTTTCCTCCCTTATTCATTAGTTATTTTTGGATCCTAGAACACTCTATTTATAGCCAATCACCTTAATGGCAAGTGATGTAATTAGTTAGTTAAAATTAAGGTTTTAAAAGTAAAATGAATATACCCTCCCATTATAAGAGAGTCATTTGTCATAGTACGTTCCTTAAGTGGCATATTATATACTTGGACATCACATATCATAACAAGTGTCCCATGAGATCATACATCATGACAAGTGTCCCAAGAATGGTGAGGTGGACACTTGTAGGACCCGTTTTGACCACCGGAGGCCAAAAATTTGACTTTTTGCCAAATAGGGTCTACAGACACTCTATAATTTTAAACGATAGTTTTAGACTAAAATTCAACTCTAGGAGTTCGATTTGACCTTTGAAAAAGTCAATTGGCCAAAGTTTGACTTTTCATCCTGGGGTTTCCTAAGGTTAAATCAAGGCTCTCAGAACAAAACCTAGACTAAAAAAACACATGACAGACACAAAATAGCCCTTTTTCAAGACATTACTAACTGACTCGAAAGATAAGACTTAATTAAAGCTCTTTCTCTCTCATCCATCAAAATCTCTTTCTCAACCCAATTAAGGTTTATTCAAGGTTTAGTTTAGTCTTTACAGGGTTCGATGGGTAATTGGGTAAAGTTTTAGTGTTTTAAATGGTTCTGAAATGGTTTGAAAATCATTCTTCTTTACCAATCTCATTCATTGATGAGAAATTTTTCTACTTTCATCATCGGCCTTCAGGGTTTTAAAAAATGACACTAACACATAGTCACTAAGATTGCATCATTTTTTGGGGTTTCCTTGACCACTCTTCTCTCCATTCCTCCCTCCTTCCTAAATACTACCTTCATTAAAAATTCCAAGCAATTCAAGTTGGTCAATGGTATTTAGCACTTTAAGGATATGGATGTTCATGATGAACAACTTAAGGAAGACCTATAGTACATTGAAAGAGTTGAAACTATGGGTTTAGAGGCTCTTACACAAGAATTGGGTGATCAACCACATGAAAATTAAGAGGGGCCTTCCCCGAGATGAAGAAGAGTAAAAAACCAAAGTCCATTGAGTGCTCAGGTAATGGAAGGTGAATCGGCGTGAGTTGGTATTTTATTTGATAGAATAAGTGTCATGGGGACCATTTTAATGATTAATTTGCTCATGTCAATAATTTCCTTGATCACCTTCAATATAATATGCACTACCTCTACCAACGTCATGGTCTTGAGTGTCAATGGCCATCTTAAGGATTTAGAGAACCTTACATGACTCAAGAAGGTGGTGGAGATGATGCCCAAACTTGAACATTTATTTTTTATTTTTTATTTTTTATGCATTATGTTTTCAAGTTTTGTGTTTTTGTATTAATATTAGCATCTCTTGGACCACATCTTTATCTTTCATGCTTTTCCTAGTCTTTTGTTATGTTTGTGATAGTCTTATGGTTCGCTTTTATAATAATATCTTTGGTTGATTAATGTATTAAGTATTTGTGTTCTCTTTTTGATCTTTGCCAAAGGGGCAGAGATAGTGAGTGATTTTATAATGAGTGATGTTAAGTGATTTTATGATTTTATGACCCATAATTATGATTAATATCCAAGATATGTGAGTTATAAATAAGTTACAATTTTCATATTATAAGTTACAAATCATAATGAATATAATGCACTCATTGAGGGGAGCTTAAATATCTCATTCACACACAAAGGGGGGAGTATCAATTTAAATGAATTCACACACTTGCACATATTGTTTTATTAATGACTCAAAATTGCTTTGTCAAAGTCAAAAAAGGGAAAGAATGTTGATCATTTGTATAATCAACGTGTAATTACCCATGTTTTAACGTTAACTAATCAATTTTGATCTACTAACCTGTGTGCTTAGGTGTGTATATAAGATAGTCATTTGAAGGCAACCATTTGGATCCAAGGAACACAAGTTTTTTGAATTTTTAACCCTCCTCACAAGCTCTCACATGATCGTGATCATGATCCACAATCATATTCAAGTGTCCCACGATCATGAGCCAATAATCTCTTAGTTTTATAAAGACACAATGGTCCTCATGAGCATTCCTATGATCGTGAAGATACGTCATCCACTTATGATCATCAAAACCTTCTAGAAGCACTAGTTCACAGTGCTCCTAATGATCTTAGCCACAATCATGAGGACATCCATCTCACTTGTGACTATCAAGAACTTTTGGGACTCAAGTTTATAATACTTTTGGCAAGTAGCCCCACGATCATGATCATGCATAGTTGGCTCGTGATCATTTGTCACGAAATAGAAGCATTCTTCCAATCACCCATATGATCCATCCCATGATCGTGAAGACTCTAGCCACAATCATGGTCAAGCTCACGAGTGACATGTCAAGGCAGCAATGGTCATAATCAAGCTCCAACAACTAGGTATTTCAGGTCCTGTGATAGTGATTGTGTTCCTCGTGATCGTGAGTATGCATATTCCTACAAAAAGCTAAAACTTCATTCAATGAAGAAGGAGAAGCTTGGGAACAAATTTAATGCTCTCTAATAATCATTTTTCACTCTCATATTATAAAAACAAGTGCTTGTGACTCATTAAAGAAGTTAGAGAGTTTGGTGAAGCATTAATCTCTTAGTCAAGTATACTCTAGAAATGAATTTGAAATTAATTTATTTTTGTGACAGTTTTACATTAATAGTCTCATATTTAATTTCCATTTACAATATAATAACAAAATTTGAAGAAAAATATTTAAATATGCATAATATGTATTGGTTTTAATAATTTATAACGAGTTGATATTAAGGCTCCGTTTATTTGTGGAAAATATTTTGTTTTGAAAAATATTTTCTCTGAAAATATCTTTCAAAGAAAATAATTTCTGATGTTTGGCTGCAACATTAGAAAACAATTGAAAAATATCATCCTTTGTGACATGACACTTTTTATTATTCAAATTATCTCTTTGCAATGGACCTAATGTATATTTTTTTTTACAAATGATCTTTTTTATAATGAACCTGATGTATTGATACAAATCTATATGATAATTAATCTATACAAAAGAATGAAAGGAACAAAGAAGGGGATGAGAGGAAAAAAAATGAAAAAATAAAAATAAAAAAGAGGGAAAAGGAGAAAAGAAGAAGAGAAGTAAAAAAAAAGGAGAAAAAAAAAGGGAAAGGAAAAAAGGAGAGAAGGTAAAAATGAGGAGGAAAAAAAATGAGAGAAGACAAAAAAAAAGGAAAAAATAAAAAGAAAAAAGAAAAAACCAAGGAGAGAAAGAAAAAATAAGGATAAAATTAAAAAAAAAAAGAAAAAGAGTAAAATTGAAGAAAGAAATAAAAAAGATGGGCATTTAAGGTAAATTTCTCTTTATTTGTAAGGAAAATGATTTCCCATTCTAAGAATGAGAAATTTTTTTCCCCATTTTTAAATTATTTTCTGTTGACTAACATTTTATTTTTCCTTAACTTATTTTCTTTGGTAATCCAAAACACTAGCGAACAAATGGAGCCTAATTAATAAATTCTTATATCATCTATATAAAATATATAATAACTAAGTGCATGAATTTTGCCATCTCATGACACTCTTTACCAATTTAATAGATTCTGACATTCTATAATTTTGACATGTGGCATCCTCAACAACAAACACATTGACCTCCAAATTTTTCCAATCGTTACTCTCTCCATTTCTTTTCTTTAGTTTACTGTCCTTTCACATTTTAAATTTTCAGTTTTTCCACACCCTTTTAGTTTCACTTCCCTTCAGTTTCCACCTCATTCATTCTTTTATTTATTATTTTTTCATTAAGCTTCTTGCAGCTAAACAATGACCTTTGAGTGGAGAGGCCTTGCGTACACTATATACTGACAGTTGCAGCAAAGCCATCTTCAACTTTTTGTCAATTTCACTTCACAGTCTCCTCCAATACGAAAATATTTTCTGAGAATATATCATTACCCTTTTTCTTTAAGCTGAAGATGGCCTCACTATTATACCGGGGAATGATGATAGTCATATCTCTTATTCTCAAGATCACTATATTTTCCACGTCAAACGCACTGATGGCCTCACTGTTCTTTGTATGGTCGATGATACTGCCGGAAGTAAGATATTTTCGTTTATTTTCTCAACTCTTTTAGCTTGATAATGATTTTGTGTTCGAAACCAACGGATTTATAAAGAATTTCATTCAATTGAACTCTGTGTATATGTATGATACTGATCTGTTCTGAACAAGGCGTTAAAATAAGTATTTTGTTGAGTTGACAATATTTTTAATGGCCTTATGTAGGAAGAATTCCTTTTGCATTTCTTAAAGACATCCATCAGAGATTTGTGAGGACTTATGGTTGTGCTATTCATTCTACTCAAGCTTATTCCATGAATGATGAATTTTCCACTTTGCAAGCTGCATACGTGCCCTGCACTCTTACTTTCATTCTATGGTGGTTCCTTTTCATTTTCTGTGGTTTATTTATTTCAATTATAATATAGGAAAATGAGGGGCTTTGAAACTGATTTCAGCTATAGTGCAAAAGCAAACCACGCCTAAACAGGAAACAATTACAAAGAAATCAGTGGCGAATGAAAGGGAAATGAACTGCGACCTGGTGAACTGTGACTTGAAAGCTGCAATTTGATGTTTTTAAAATATAAGAAAGAGTTATCTGATTAATGGTAAAAGCTTATTGCCTGTTAGTCTCAAGTATTCTAAGGTAAGCAAACTCTTTAACCCAATGCATCAGATGCATTATTAATTTTTTTGTTTCTAATCCATCTCAAATTAATGGTATGGTGACTGAATATAGATTTCATGCAGCTTTTTCCTTAGGGAGGAAAGCTCACAAGTGAGTCCTTGCAATTTTTCTCACCAATTGTGATATGGACCAAGTTTGCTTCAAGCCAGAGCAGATATGATGATTTATTTTTTGCATTTGTGGACTATTACAAGGTATGAAATTAATAAATTTTACTGACGCTTTGACTTATTTTTTACGTAACTTGATAAATTGGTAATCATATGTTCTAAATGCGTTCCAAGAAGAACATGTGTTTGCATTTCGTAATTCATATTCCAAATGAAAAGCTGTAGGAAATCCAAATTAAAAATGGTTTGGGACTATTTTTTGTTGCTCTTTTAGGCATGGCGTCTGCTGATTGAACAAGCTAAAAGAGAGACAGATGCATATCAAATTATATGTAATTGCAATCGTGAAGCACAATAAGTATTTAACGTGGAGAGCAAAAAAGGTGATTACCTGAAATTCTTCCCCCTGAATTTATCATCAACAAGCCATATCCACCAATCTCTTCTGATTGGAAATCAGATTTTGTATGCATAGTTACTTATAACTAATGACTACTGGGTTTCTTTCTCCTTATAGAGCTTTTCTAAGTGGCATATAATATAAGGCAATTGGTTCTTAAATATATGATGATATCTCGGTGTGGAGATGCAAAATATTAAACAACAAAAATAAAAAATTCATTCCCCAATTGTCAAAAAGAGTAATACATAAGATGGATGAACATAAAATTAAAGAAAATTGAGAAAAGTTTATTTAGTGCATTAGGATAGAAGCTACGCAGAATGAGACAAACATGCAATGTATGATGATAAAAAAAGAGCCACTAACAAAAATTCATACAAAATGAGCAGAGGAAGTGTAGGATACCATCGCTACATCACAATTTTTTTACCGGAGGGA
>CATIWK010337249.1:0-29427 GCA_949634005.1 Mallotus japonicus
ATTTAATTATTTATTTATGATAATTGTTATCTAAATAAATAATAAATATATTAAATGTGGCATTTACCAAAAGGGGTTTTGGTAAGTGAAACCCTAATTGAGAATCCTATATATACGTGATGTTCTCTAGGGTTTTAAGTACGTCAATTTTGTGAGCCACCAAAATTTCATTTGTCTCTGCATCTTGAGAAAACGAAAACACAGAGAGTTTAGTTTGTTCTTGATTTTGTGAGAAAATCAAGTAGTGCTAGCACACAGTTCGTTTTGAAGGAAGGCTGTTCGTGTGGATACCAGTAGAGGACGAATCTTATTGGAGACGTCTCAGATCCGTTCACAGAAAGCAGAAAGCTCGAGGTAGGGTGTCACCGGTGTGAACCTCCTCTATTCCTTCCAGCAATCTAGCCTCTTCGTTCGATTGTGGTAAGGTTTTGAAAGCCCTAACTAATCAATTAATCAAATTGCATGGATCCGGGTTCAGGAATATGATAAAAATTTTAAATTTTCGCTACATTTTCTATCACGAAACCCAACATTTGATACACTGCCTCATTATCTTGAAATATAAAGATGGAAGCAGCATGTCAGAACACATCAACGAATTTGAAGGTGTTGTAGATCAACACTCAATAATGAACTATAGATTTGATGATAATAAATTGGCAGCATTTCTACTGATCTCTTTGCCAAAAAGCTGAGAAACACTTTTTTTATTCTTTACAAATTCAGCTCTTGATGCAAAGGTGACCTTGGAGATGGTGAAGGATAGATTGTTCAATGAAGAATCCAGATGAAAGGAAAATGGTGAAATGTTTGAAACTCTTGTGTTAGAAAAACAAGAACGGCATGGAAGAAACAAAAGTATATCTCATTAGAATGAATAAAGGGGTTGATCAAAATCTCGGTTAAGGAAAGATGTCACTTGCCATCATTGTGCTAGGCTTGGACATTTCAAAAAGGAGTGCAGAAAATGGAAAGCTGAGTAATCAAGGACTCAACTAGCAGAAGCTTCATAAGTAAACACTGCAATAGCCAGAGACAAAGTTGAAATTGTCCTAAATGACAACATCATCAATCTCATATATCAAGATCAAACCTGGGTGGTTGACTCAGGTGCCTCCTTCCATGTCACTTCTAGGAAGGATATAATGGAGCATTTGGCTTGTTATATATGGGAAATAATGGAGCATTCAAAATTATCACCATGGGAGATGTTTATTTAGAAACCAACACTGGATGCGAATTGCTCCTTAAAAAAGTATGACATGTTTCAGATATCAGGCTGAATTTAATCTCTATCTGAAAGCTTGATGATGAAGGCTAAGAAAGTTATTTTGGTAGAAAAAAATGGAAGCTTACTAAAAGCACTCTAGTAATGGCTAGAGGAAATAAAATCAACTCCCTGTACACAACAGAAGTAAAGCTGCAGAAAAATTGGACAAATGTAATGGAGAAAGAAGTTCCAATCAAGTTATAGCATAAACTACTCGGTCATAAGAGTGAGAAAAGGCTCTAAAGGCTAACAAGGCAAGATCTCTTACCTAGGATTAAAGGTGTACATATATAGAACTGTGTTGATTGTATTCATGAAAAACAACATAGAGTTGCATTCCAGAATTTTATACCATTAAGAAAGCCAAATATTCTTGATTTGGTACATACGGATGTATGCACGATGCAAACCAGAAGTCTTGGCAGTGCCTTGTATTTTGTAACCTTCATTGATGATTACTGCAGAAAATTATGGGCATTTGGTCTAAAAACCAAAGACCAAGTGCTAGAAGTTTTCAAAAAAACTTCACATAAAGGTGGAAAGAGAAACTAAAAGACAGTTGAAGTGTGTTCGTGAGGACAATTATGGTAAATATATAAGTCAATTTGAAAAATACTGCAGAAAATTCAGCATCAGGCTTCAGAAGTCAGTACCAAAAACATTTCAGTATAATGGTGTTGTAGAAAGGATGAGCATAACAATTTGTGAAAGAATCAAATGTATGTTTTCAAATGGCAAAATTATCAAACTCCTTTTGAGGCAAGGCAATGAGAACTGTAGTTGATCTAATCAACCTGTCACCTTTAGTTCCACTTAATGGCGACATACCACAAAGAGTATGGACTGGAAAGGATATTTCTTACAAGCATTTGAAAATGTTCAGTTACAGAGCCTTTGTTCACATTCCATGAGATGAAAGAACCAAGCTTGATGGAAAATCCAAGGAATCTCATGAAGAATTTGTTAGTGTTATGCCTTAGGCCAATTATTTTATTAATAAAGAAGCATTTTTATTATTACTGACTAATTCTAGTATTATCCTTGATTAGTTAATTCTACTAAAATCATCAAGTACGTGACTTGATAGTAAAACTCTTAGGTGATACTTGAATTCCAATCTAAATATCCCTAGCCAATTATTGTTATGGGAACAACAATGAACAAAGACTAGTATGAGGTTGACTGATGATTAAGTTTCATTGATCATGTATATGAGATATTAAGTCAAACTCATAGGTACATATTTGGAGAAATGATGTACTAGATCGACCTAGTATGAGAATACCATATGGATTATTATCATAGGTAATTCTCATTACAGTAGTATTATTTGAGTTCTTTGACTTGAAATCACCATGGTTTCCTGCATGATAAGTTCTGTATTTTGACACATCTATGCGCCATCTTTAACTGGATGGTAAAATAGGTTGTATTGGATATAAAATGAGTTATGTGAGGGATGTTAGTGGCTAATATGGAATTTGTCCCTCAGTTATTTTTAGAAGATATCTGTTAGGCCCCTCGACGAGTTAGACTGAAGAGAAATGCATGGCCATACTAGAATGATAAAGAGTTATCAATATTAGTCTACTTGGGATCGAGAAACAATATGATTGAACAATATAAGGATGACATAATTCATGCCTTATGTTCAATCAGGATATCATGTGACAAAAGGACTATAGTACAATCTGTGTACCAGTTGTGAAAATATTTCTTCAAAATCAATGCTCTTTTTTTGTTTAAAGCCTTTCACAATTGTGAAAATGTTTTCAAAACCAGTTGTGAAAATGTCTTCAATCAGAATAGCACTCGGGTTAGCAACTAGCACAAATCTAGAGATTGAATAACTTGATGTGAAGATGGCATTTCTTTATAGAGATCTAGAGGAGAAAATTTACATGGAACAACCAGAAGAATTTAAAGTCAAAGGCAAGGAGAATCTTATATGCAGATTGAAAAAGAGCCTTTATGGATTAAAACAGGCTCCAAAACAGTGGTACAGAAAAGTTCGAGTCATTTATGGTGGATCACAGCTATATGAAGACAAACTCTGTTCATTATGTCTTTGTATAGAAATTCTCTAATGATAATTTTATCATTCCCTTATTGTATGTGGATGATATGTTGATTATCGATTGAGATATTACAAAGATAAAAGATCTTAAAAAGGAAAACATTTACCATGAAAGATTTGAGAGTAGCAAAAAAAATTCTTAGCATGAGAATCCTTTATAACAGAAGGAATAAAAAGTTGTAGTTGTCTCAAGAAAAGTACATTGAAAAGGTATTGGAGAGTTTTAACATGGGAAATTCAAAACCAGTCAGCACTCCACTTGCAGGACATTTCAAGTTAAGTTCCAAGCAATGTCCAACAAGTAAGAAAGATAAAGAAGAAATGAAGAATGTGCCTTATGCATCAGCTATTGGTAGCTTAATGTACGCTATGGTATGCACAAGGCTAGATATTGCTCATATGGTTGGAGTAGTTAGCAGATTTCTCTCTAATCCTGGCAAGGAGCACTGGCATGCAGTTAAATGGATTCTCAGATATCTTAGAGGTACTTCTAAAGTTTGTTTACGTTATGGTGATGGTAAACCTAAATTGTGTGGATATACAGATGCAGATATGGTTGGTGATGTCAACACTAAAAAGTCCACCTCTAGGTACATGATGATATTCACAGGGGGAGCAGTGTCCTAGCAATCAAAATTGTAAAAATATGCTGCTTTATCTTCCACTAAAGCTGAGTACATTGTCGCTACAGAAGCTACAAAAAGAACTCTTGTGGATGAAGAAATTCCTACAAAAGCTGGGTCTCAATCAAGAAAAATTCATTCAATATTGTGACAGTCAAAGTGCAATCCATCTCAGTAATAATTCAACATTCCACTCAAGATCAAAGCACATTGACATGTGGTACCATTGAATTCGTGATGCTTTAGAGAAGAAGATGTTTTTATTGGAGAAAATACATACTGACGATAATGGGTCAAATATGATGACTAAAGCCTTGACTTCAGAGAAACTAATATTTTGCTTGGAGAAAGCAAGTTTATTCCCATGCCTCACTTGAGGCATGAGGGGGAGATTTGATAAGTGAGTCTCGTATGCAAATGGGGACCCATAAGATTTGAAGTTAGTAGTTAAAAAACGTGTAACAAGTTAAACTTTACAGCACCTAATTTGGTGCATTAAATGTTGGTTGAAATTTTACCAATTTACATGGCTATATATATAGCCATGTATTTACAAGCAGCAAGTGGTTTTTTGTTAAGAAAAATTTTGAGAGTGAAGCCTTTTGCATGTGAGTATGTTTTTGGTAGGTGTGTGTGTGTTAGTAGAAAAATTGAGAGCTTTGGGTGAGTGAATATTGTGAGTGTGGTGAGCTTCTCTTTTGTATAAAGGGAAAGGTCGAGAAAAATAAATATTATTTTGAGAGCCAATTTGTGAGGGTGTGAACTAAAAATTGAGGGTTGTAATTGTAATTTCATTATTTTATAGTGGAGGATTTAACTGGATTAGGTCCTGTAGTTTTTCCTTTTATAAGGTGTCCACGTAAAAAAAATTATTGGTGTCCTATTTATTTTTCTTTATTTATATGGCAGGTCTTACCACTTATTTTATTCACCCATTGGCTGGTTTGACTGCCTTATTATTATTATTTTAATTTGGTAGGTTAAGTCGCCTTAATATTATTGTGTACATTTCACCACCATCTGATTTATTTTGTAAATTCTATTTATTATCTAGTAGAAAAATTTAATTTCCCCAACAAAAATACAAAAATTAGTCTTTACATTTTTCAATTTATTTTCTAAAATGATATTTAAATTTAAAAGTAGAAATAAAAGCAATAGCATGTTTCATTTTGTCGAAAATGATCAAACGATATTATAATAATTATTTAGTATTATTATATGGAGATAAAAGAAATAAAAAAAAAATCCAATACTCAAGATCTGCTAAGCAGCAAAATAATGTTTCAATCAATTGGGTATGAGAAGAAAACAAAATAAAAGAATTCACTAAAAGGAAGATTGATGGAGATTGTATACAATAGATAAAAGGAGGATATTAAGAATAGTTCTAAGAAAAATTGCCAATTACAACCCTAAAATGGGAACCAAAACTTGTTGCAAGAACGAAACCCCAACCCTAGAGAGGGAAACCTATGGCAAAGCGGTGATAAATTGGAGAATAAAATCAGCTCACTTTGTCATTAACAAAAACGTAAAGATATATACAGTATACATTGAGAGTTTGTTAGACTTGAAGAATAAGTAGATAAGGATAAAGAGCTAAAAAAGCTAATCTAAACAATACAATTTGAACTTTGAAAATACAGTAAGTTAACGTGAGTCATATCCTTATCATCTGGCCTCAAGTTGAGCATTAGGAGAGACAATGGTCAACTTCGTTCGAAGGTGCTGAAAATGAGGCTTGGACAGGGACTCTGTAAGATAGTCGGCTATTTGATCATGAGTGCTGATATATTGAACCTGAAGATGGTCGTTCAAGACTTGATCTCGCACATAGTGAAAATCAATCTCCAAGTGTTTGGCGCAAGAATGAAATATTGGTGTAGTAGTGAGGTAAGTTGCACTAAGATTGTCACACCAAATGATCGGTGGTTTGGTGAATGAAAAACCAATTTCAGATAAAAGAGAAGTTACCCACTGAAGCTCAGCAGTAGTAGAAGCTATGGCACGATACTCAGCCTCGATAGACGATCGAGCCACAGTACGTTGCTTATGAGACCCCCATACAAGAAGATTGGAGCCAACATAAATACAAAATCCGGATGTGGATTTTCGGTCATCAAGGGATCCACCCCAGTCAGCATCGCAATATGCACTAATAGTGGTAGAGGGAGAGGGCTGAAGCAAAATACCATAAGAAAGTATGGATTTTAAATACCGAAGAATGCGCTTCACTGCCATCCAATGAATATCAGTGGGTTGATGCATGAACTAAGCCACTTTATTCATATAATATGAAATATCTGGCCGAGTAAAGGAAAGATATTGGAGTCCTCCAACAATGCTTCGGTATAAAGTGGGATCGGAAAATGGCTCACCAGCAGATAGTGTCAATTTTAATTGTGGATAAGATGGCGTAGAGATGCCATTGGCCATATCAATTTTCACTTTTTGAAGTAAGTCCTGAATATATTTTTGTTGAGTAAGCATCGCACCATTTGAGGACCACATAACTTCAATGCCAAGAAAATAGTGAAGTGTGCCAAGATCTTTCAATGCAAACTGGTATTTAAGGGAATCAATAAGAGACTGAACAAGAGTATAATCATTACCCATCAAGATAATATCATCTACATATACCAAACAAAAAATAGTCTTGCCATTTTTATTATAATAGAATAAAGACGTATCTATTTTTGAACCAGTGAATCCAAGTTGAATGAGAGCGGCACAGAGACACTTAAACCATTGCCTTGGGGCTTGCTTGAGACCATATAAGGATTTTTTGAGCTTTCAGACATGATTGGGATATTATGGATGAACAAAACCCGGTGGTTGTTGCATGTAAACCACTTCATCTAAGCTTTAATGAAAGAAGGCACTAGACACATCAAGTTGCTTGACAAGCCGGTGTGAAGAAATAGCAATGGAGAGGACCAGCCGAATTGTAGCTGGTTTGATGACACGAGCTGTATGTGTCATGGAAATCAATACCAGGTCATTGATGAAAACCTTTTGCAATAAGACGAACCTTGTAGCGAGCAATTGAGCCGTCAGAATGTTATTTTATTCTATAAACCCACTTACAACCAACCAGGTTTTGTGCATCAGAAAAAGGAACTAAGTCCCATGTGTGGTTTCCTTTAAGTGCTGAAATTTCATCTTTCATGGTTTTAACCCAATGAAGTGATTTGGCTGCTTGCTTTTATGTGGTGGGTTCAAGAGAAAGGATGGGGGTGGCAGAGAAATTTTTTGGTTTTAAATTACCCATTTATGATCGTGTGATCATTGGGTGAATTTTGGGAGCAGGTTGAGAGGTTATGTCTCGTTCAGGTTGAGAGCACTGGGTGAGATCAACAATTAATAAAATTGTTGAGGTATTGGATTCAGTGTGGATATTATTTGTTGGTAAGGAATTTGAATGGGAAGTGTTAGATAAAATGGGAACATGTAGGCCATGGTTTTTGGTGAAAATGGGATTTGGTGTTAGAGAGTTTGAAATTAAATTGGTTGGGAGGGTTATATCGGGTGGGACATTGGTGGTGGGGTCAGTGTGCGTAAAAGTTGTTAGTGAGGAATTTAAATATTTATTTGTTGAGAAAGTGGGATCATGTGAGGTTAAGATGGGTGATGATAAGGGTTGTTGAGTGGTAGGATGAGGATAAGATACAGGTGCTGGCAGTGAAGTCAAAACTAAACTGTTGGGTGTGATTGTTAGAGCCGAAAGTGACTGGAAAGAGAGCAAATTGGGCTGAGCTGAATGATTGGCGGGAAGAAAAATTGTAGCTGGAATGGAATGCTTTCCGGATGGGACATAGGAAGCTTGAGACTTGAAATCAGCAAATGGAAAAACCTGTTCATCAAAAATAACATGACGTGAGACAAGAATTTTAGAGGTAGAAAAATCAAGACAGAGATAACCTTTGTGCACTTTGCTATATCCAATAAACATGCACTTACGAGACTTAGGATCAAATTTATTTTTGAATAAGGCTTTAACCAAGGATAACAAAGGCATCCAAAAACTCTAAAGTCTGCATAAGTGGGTATTTTATCAAATAATTTACAAAATGGTGAGGAATTATTAAGTAAAGGAGTGGGAAGACGATTAATAAGATAGACAGTGGTATCAAATGCATAATTCCAATAATGTTGAGGAACATGAGAATGATTAAGTAAAGAGAGACCAATTTCTACAACATGATGGTGTTTACGTTCGGCACAACCATTTTGTTCTGGTGTTTTGGGACAAGAGATTTGATGACTAATACCATTATCACACAAATATTGTTGCATTGCTTGAAATTCACTACCCCAATCTGATTGAAAAATTTTGATGGAACGATTAAAAAATTTTTCAACCAAATAACGAAATTTAATAAATGTGCTAAGAACTTCAGACTTGTAAGTAAGAAAATAAATCCAACAATACTTACTATAATGATCATAAAATAACACATAATATTTATGACCATTTATAGAAGCAACTGGAGCAGGGCCCCATAAGTCTGAACAAATGAGATCTAATGGTCCATCTACATGAGTAGTAGAAAGCGAAAAGGGAAGTTTGTGACTTTTGCTAATTAAACAAGCATGACACAATTTATTAAATTTATTGGAAGAAACTGGAATGTTGAAATGACGTAGAACGAAATGAATAGTGCATATGGAAGCATGTCCTAATCGTTCACGCAATCTCTAAAGAGAACAATGGAAAGCCTGTGGAGACATGAGACCGGATGTTGTAGTTGATGGGTAGATGAATCCGGACTAAGAAAAAGAGAATAGAGACCCTTGTCATTCGGCCCGGAAAGCAATACTTCCTTTGTGTGGATATCCTTAATTTCAAAATACGAAGGAAAAAATTCAACAGAAACATTATTAGTGTTAGTAAAAGAGGACACAGAAAAGAAGATTAGCACAAAGATCAGCACAAAGATCAGCACAAAGATCAGGAACATGAAAAATATTATGTAACTCAAAAGAATTATTATTAGAAGAGCAAGTGGAAGAGCCAACATGAGAAATTGAAAGGGTATTACCATTGCCTATTTGAACTTCATCTGGACCCTGAAAATCAGAGTGAACAGTGAGATTGTCAATATTTGGTGTCAAGTGATGTGTGGCTCCTATGTCCATGATCCAAGAGCTAGGAGAGGCAGATTTGGATGAGGTAGCAAGATGAGCAGTTGGTTGAGATGGAGAAAATTGATTGGGATGTAATTTCTAAGATGAGCAATGGTTGGAGGTATGGCCAACACCATAGCAATTGTAACAAGTGAGTTGCATGGGATCGGTGTGGTTAAAAGATGTGTTGGGTTTGAATGAAGAAAATGAAACCTGATTGGATGATGAAGTTCGGCCTCCATAAGAAAGACGACCTCTTCCACCACGCCAAAAATTTCGGCCACCTCTACCTTTTGTATTACCACAATTGCGGGCTGTATAGAACACTGTGGGAAGACTTGTATTCATGTCTTGTCTTGAACTTTCAGCACTTAAATTTGCTTCTTCACTAACGAGTAAGCCATAGAGATCATCAAAAGAAACATCTGTAGGGCGATTTTCAAGTGACCGAATAAAAGGTCTGTATGTTAGTCCAAGTCCATTAGTAATGACTTGAACAAGATCACCTTCTCTAACTGGATGTCTTAGTGCGGCTAATTGATCATATATACCTTTTGCCCTTTGAGTGTATTAAGCAATGGACTCATTCTTTTCTTTCTTTAGATGATAAAAATTGGCTTTGAACCAGCTGCATAAGAATTAGCAAGCTTTGCCCAAGCTTCTTTAGCACATGAGACTCCAACCACTTGTGGAACAAAATTTTCAGAAATTGACCCTATGATCCAACTAAGAACCAGTTGATCTTGTTTAAGCCAAGTGTGAAAAGCAGCATTTGGTTGGTCATTTAATACTTTTGGAGGAGGTGCTATTGATCCATTTATGTGACTAGCTAAGTCATAACTATATAATAATGGCATGAGTTGTGCTTGCCATATTAGATAGTAGAGTTCAATTTTATTGGAAGTTGGTGGGCAATGTTATGCTGGTTTTGAGAGTAAACAATAGATTGAGAGCTGGGATTTTCAGCCATAGGAAATAGCTTTGGTTGTTAGACCAAGAGGGGCTCTGATACCATGATAAAGCAGTGATAAACTGGAGAATAAAATCAGCTCACTTTGTCATTAACAAAAACGTAAAGATATATACAGTATACATTGAGAGTTTGTTAGACTTAAAGAATAAGTAGATAAGGACAAAGAGTTAAAAGAGATAATCTAAACAATACAATTTGAACTTTGAAAATACAGTAAGTTAACGTGAGTCATATCCTTATCAACCTAACCCTTATGAAGAAGGGAACTGAATATTAATTGAATTTAAGATTGTATCCAAAAACTCAAATCTTCATACCAAATAAATGAGTTTTTTTTTTCAATTTATTTTCTAGTACTATCCACTATAAAAAGTAACCAATATTTATTTTTTTTAAGTCAAAGTATCAAATTCAAGTATTATATATAAAAAAAAAAGGTGCTAGAAGAGTTTTGTTCCTCTTATAGAGTTCAACCTGACTTAAACTTTAAAATAATTGGAGCTCTTATAACTATCGAATACTAAAAAATTAAATGTAAAAAAAACTAGAAAAAGTGATTAAGAAAATTGCTTCTTTGAACAATTTAATATCTAGAGCTAAAGTTGATATTTCAAAAAGGAATAAAATATTGGAGATGCGTTTTCAAAATGAAATTTCAAATATCCTTTGCATATTAAATCTTTTAAAAAAAGTATAAACATTTTTATTTTTTTATTAGAATTAGATTATAGTATTTACTCTTTAAATTGCTTCACTTCTAAAGTACAATTTCAACATTTTTAGTTTTGGCTTCTGGCAAAAATAGTATTTGTGATATTTAAGTAGCATATATTTCATAATTTTTATATTTTAATATCTTATTAAAGAGCATCTATATAAAATTATAATGTTATATTAAAATAATATAGATTTTTAACATTAAAATTACTTACAAAGTGATGTAGAATTCAATTAAATATAACAAATTCACAACAAGTAAAATTTAATCAGATTTATTTTTAATTTTATTATAAATAAAAGTAATTTTTAAAATAAATTAATAATATTTATAAATAATATTCAAATAGTTAGATTGATATTAGATCATATAAAAATTATTTTTTTCATCAAAATGTAATATTATATTGATATTTGTCGTAGAATAATTATAATATCAGTTGATGGAGTATTAAAATATTATAACTATAAAACATATGGTATTTTACATATGGTATTTAAAATATCATAAAAATATAAATTTAATTTTTACCACAAATTAAAATTACAAAAAAAAATCAAAATTATAATTTTGTCTTTTTAATTTATCATCATAATAATACTGTATACATGGATACTTGCATTTTAGAATTATAGATTTTTCAATGAATTTCATAAAGTGCACATAAAAAAGACAAATCATGATCACAGTTACACTTTTTGCCGACCAGCTAATGAATTTTCATAAAGTACACATAAGAAAAAAAAAAGCATTATAATAATAATGCTTTTGAATGCTTGAATTAGGGGCATTATAATAATAAAGTTCAAGAGTACTTTCTTCTCGTTTAGTTTCTATAACTGTCTTTTAGAAACCATTGTGCATATTCAAGCCTAGACTAAATAAATATATAAATTGACTGCATATTTAAATATTTATTTTAATTTAGTATACACTTAAATTTATAATTTTTATTATATATAATATTTTTAACGAAAATTAGTTTTAAATATGTGATCAATTTTAAAGTAAAAATAAAATTTAAGAGTCTCGTATTTAAATGTATTAGTTTTAAAATTGTAGCCAATGCATAACTATTTAAAAATAAATTTTTTATTGTTTAATTACTTAATTTTAATATTTAAATATATATTATGGAAATTTCATGAATACCATAAAATTTCTAGCTCAGATGCTCTTAAAAAAAAAACAACTTTTCAGATCTCCACAATTTAATATATGGAAATTGACTCAAGGAAAAGGGATCCAAAATTTTTAAACCAAAATTGTTCAAAAATTTTTCACGAAAATTGATAGGTGTGCTTGGTTCTATGTGATTTATTTCTTTTTCTTTTTTTATTGTATTGTTTTTAGTCAATAAAGATGAAAAGAGACGAGTGCCACTGTATTAGGGGTGAGCAAGGAAATGTAATTGAAAATTGAGAAATTTGGTTTACTTCAGTTTCTAAATTTTGAAATAAAAAAAATTGATCCAACTAAACGAAGTACATATATAATATTTAAATACTTTTATAAAATATTTTTGATGAATAGTTTAAATGGTAAAAAGTGTGGATATTCAGATGTGGAGAATAAGGTTTGAAATCTCCGCCTCCTTACTCTCCCCTCTTATAATCGGAAATTAACCACTTCAATCAACTCAATATATATATATATATATATATATATATATATATATATATATATTCTTATAAAATAGGAAAAATGATCAATTCTATCATGAACTATATAGCAATTATCAATTTAACCCTAATTTTAAAGTCATTTCAATTTGTTCCTCCAACTTTTTGAATTGTTTCAAATCTATCCAAACGACATTGAGCTTGTGCCAAAGATGACGTGGCAATCTGACGTGGCAATTGTTGTGTCTGACACATGGCAAAAAAAAAAAAAAAAAACTAAGGGAAAAATGATCAATTCTATCTTGAACTATAGGCCAATTATCAATTTAATCCTAATTTCAAAGTCATTTTCAATTTGCTCCAACTTTTCGAGTTGTTCCAAATCTATCTAGAACACATTGAACTTGTGTCAGAGATGACATGACAATCTGACGTGGATTAGCCTTCATGCATGTGTGTGTGTGTGTGTGTGTGTGTGTATATATAGTTATATAGCCTAGGGGGACACCATTCCCCTATTTAAATTCCTCCGACACGGTATTAAGTTAGTAGTTTTTCTCTACTCAGGAAGAGGTAATGCTCTTCCTTCACGACTCGATGGATTGCAATGTGAGCTTTCTTATCTTTAAAGCATTGCCCAAGGCTATATCACGGGGTATGCTAGTCAAGCCTTGAATTGAATACATTTGAAGTTTCTCCGCATCACTTACGGGGTTCAAAATTTGAGTTGCAATGCCTAGAGGAAGTATAGAGAAAAAAAAAAACTACAAGTTATTCCCCTAATCAAGTTTAATGGTCCAGGTGTAATGCCTTGAAGATGCTAGGTTGGGGTTGGGACAATCACCCGAAGCTAAGTGATGCCGAGAGCACTTTAGCGAGTGAAGGCTTATATATACCCTAATTTTGTGTAATCAATCAACTTATTGACATTTGTGTAATCATATTTTTTTGTTTAATAAAAACACCTATAAATTTCAAAAAAAATTAAAAATTAGTGTAATAACCCGAATTTGTATGGTTATTAATATTAATATTTTATTAATATTATTATTTTATTATTGCTATTATTGTCTTTACTATTATAATTATTATTGATATTGATATTATTATTGTTTTATTGTTAATGATTATTACTATATTTTTATATTAAATAAATAAATAAATATATATATATATATAAAGTTAAAGTAAGTGGGACCATTGAAAGTGACATTTGGATGTTTATAAAAGAAGGAGGGCGTTGGAGACGGAAATCATTTAGATTTTGATTCAAAATTACTTATTTAGTCTCTATATTTTTTTCTATTCTTTCTCTTCTCTGTTAACTACCCAAACAACCTCCGATTAATGCCAAATTTGAATCATAGCTTCTTCTCATCCTCTTATACCTTTCTCTAGCTTTTATTTTGTGAGAAACCGTCCAGAATTGTGCAGAATTTCTATTTCTTTTAGTCGGCCTTCTATCTCAGATCTACACTAATCCAACGGGTTTCAGGCAACACGGTTGGTTTCATTGTATTCGTCTCAACGTCAGGAGTCCGTAGGTACCAACCACGCGTCCGATCTGCACCCGTAGAATATTTGGCAAATATTTTTAGGTAATTTCAGTTTATTTTTAGATTTAATTATTCGGTGAATATTTTGGGTTGTTTAAAGCTATTTTTGTGTTCTACTAATTGTTAGAAACATTTTAGTAGATTCGGTTTTGTCGGATGTTATGTTTTTCTCGATAATGAATAGTAATTCTAGTGATGAATAGTGATTTCCTGCTATGAATAGTAATTCCGGCATGAATAATGACCAGCCTAGAAAATTATGATAAATAAGATAAATTATGAAGATTAATTTCCGTAACTGGAGATAGGTCTGATTCCTCACGATTTTTGAGATAAAATTCCATAAGTGTTTTTGTGGAAATTGCTTAATTTCCATTTAAATTGTTTTAGCTGACCAAAATAATTTCTAGTAACCTCAAATGTCACATTTGTGATATTTTCGAGTTAATTTTATTAATTCCTTGATTTTATTAATTTTTTGGAATTTTGAAAAATTATTATAAATTTATTTGACATATATGTAAGCATGTTTTAAATAAATATATTTATTATAGAGAATATCGGAGTGGGAACAATGGAGACTAGGCAGACGAGGATACATCAGTCGGCTCACTCTACTTGTAAGTTAATATTTTGAAGTGTATGTTCGGTATTTAAGAAATATCGAATTGTGAGATTTAACATGCTATTCATGTTTTGATTACTATTGAGGTTATATTGTTTATATGATTTTTTATGATAATATTGTCGTGGAGGATAAGTAAGAATATTGTTATTTTTATTTTATTTATTTTCCAGTTATGGCATTCTTTAAAATTTTATTACATATTTATGTATAAAATAAGATTTTGGAAAAGATTGGTAGAACGGGCTACCTGATGGGTGTCATCAGGACCGTGTGCACACTGGTATTGATAATTTCTGTTGGGCCCTTATTTGGATAAATGTAGACAAGCTCGGTTGATGCATAGCTTTCGGGCATATGGTATGGAAAAGCTTGGTTGATGCATAGCTCTCGGGCATGTGGTATTGAAAGGTTCGGTTGATGCGTAGCTCTCGGGCATATTTTGATTGATTATTTATTGGGACTGGTAGCTCGGTTGATGTTTAGCTCTCGGGAATCGCCAGTAAATGTTGGAATAAGAGATTGACTATGGCTGGTAGCTTGGTAGAAGCTTAACTCTCGGGAACCAACAGTCATTGGATAAATAAATGGAAGCTTAATGGCTTTTTAGATTTGTGGTTTAGGGTTCTACCATAATTTTTCTAATTTAAGAATTTTAAATAAAAGGTTATCTTATTTCAAGAGTGTTTATAAGATTTATAAAAATTATTTTGGCAAACTAATGAGTTTAAATATAAGTATCATATTTCCATAAAATATTTTAATAAAAAAGGTTTTTGAAACAACATGCATTTCTTTAATATGTATTATTTATGGAGAGGTTATGATGAAAGTGGATTTGATATTGATTTCTGTGTTATGATGAAGTTATGGTAGTTAATTTTATTGTGAAAAATTTATTAGGCTTACTACAGGTTTCGAAAGTTTTACACTTTCCCATTCCCTAGTGCCGATCATGTACCCCTGGGGTTCGGGTCGTGACAAAGTTGGTGTCAGAGCTTATGGTTGATTTTCTACTATTTTGGTCATTAATGTCTACCTTTTCTTAGGAGTACTGCGGTAATTAGAAGATAATTGTCATTGGTGTCATCATTGCATCTAGAGTTCGGCGTGTATGTTAGCGTTTTTGTTATGTCTTGAACCTTGTTTCTGCGTCTTTTTAAAATGAGACGAATGTGAATTGCTTGTATTGTAGAGATAGTATATAATAATAAGCATTCCTTTCAAGATGAAATTTCAATTCTAGTTCTAACCCTTACTCCACCTGTCTGGCATAGGAGTAGGTTAGAGACAATTATGGCTCAGATGCCAGAGTAGCTATCACAAGTGGAGCACTTAACCAAGCATGATAATTGTTTAGCAGACGCTTTAATAGGGGAATTAGGAGATGTTTTATGTTGATTCAGCATTTTTGTACTCTATGATGGGTAGAGATCATTTTGATGGGATTAGAGATGCTTTGGACTTTATTAATACTATTGAGTCCAGGACTAGGACTGAGTATATAGATTACTAGAGGATCCTTATTATTGAGTTGTTAGTCCAAGTAGTAGCCCAATATTGGTTCATACAGTCCATACAGCCTCATATGGACACTATCAATTGGATTGAGTTTAAAGGTCGATTTATGAGGTAATTATGTCCCCCTGTTACTAGGGATCCATATAGATGGAAATTATTCCATATCAGCAAGGGAGACAAATCAGTTGATCATTATACGAAGGAGTTCCTCAGATTATCACATCATGCAGCAGACGTGATGGGAGATAAGCGTAGAGCAGTAGATTTATTCGTGATTAGATTAGGCCCAACCTATATTAGTATCCTGACAGGAGATCAGAGGTTAGAGAGTGAAATTAAAGAAGCTAGGCAGCTGGAGAGATGACATATCAGACATGGGACTATACTTGATCCTTATATGAGTGGCAGCATTAGGACATGAGTGGCAGCATTAGGACATGAGTGGCCCATAGTGTACAACAACCTACTTTTTAGCTTGGTAGTGTGGGTACTTAGGCAGAGGGAACTTACCAGTAGGGTAGAAGGTTCCGAGCATATAGACCTGGCAGACACATCTATATCCCTAACTGTAGGAGTGGCAGAACTGCTAGGTTTGGTTCTAGAGCTAGTAGCAGCAGTAATGGCCAGAGCTTCGGATATGGCAATACAGGATCTGGGGATAATGCATGTACTACTTGTGGTAGAGTACATAAGGGGTTGTGTCACTTGGCTCCAAGAGCTTATTTCAGATGTGGACAGTTAGGACACTTTGCCAGAGCTTGTCCTAACTATGGGTTTCAGCCATCATATGCTCAGAGATCCTCAACTTCAGTGGTTCAACTGGTTCAGCAGTATCAAGCACTTATATACCCTGAGTAGAGACCAACTCAGTTTGTGAGCCATCAGGCTAGAGGTGCTGGAGGTGGAGGTAGAGCTAGAGGAAGAGGGTATACCCAGCCATCCACCTCACAGTAAGGAGGCCGTAGGCAGGCCAGAGTTTTCATATTGACCCCTCAGGATGCTCAGGCATCCAATGCAGTTGTGGCATGTACTCTTCTAGTATGTTATCTTGATGCTAGAGTTTTGTTTGATCCTAGTGCATCGCATTCTTTTGTATCACCTGTGTTTGCTTCAAAGATGGAAAGACAGCCATCCAAGCTATTAATTTTATTGTTTGTAACAACTCCCCTTAGTGACGAGTTAGAAACATATATAGTCTTTCCATCTTGTCTGGTATTAGTGGAAGGTAGAAAGCTGTTGGCAGATTTAGTTTTATTGGATGTGATGGATTTTGATGTGATTTTGGGAATGGATTGGTTGGCACAACACAATGCTATTTTAGACTGTTGTGAGAAGGAAGTGATTTTGAAAATTATGAATGATACAAAATTTTGATTCAGAGGCGATAAAAGTTTAATGCCTCAGAATCTTATTTCTATAATCACAACAAGAAGGATGCTTAGAAGGGGGTATCAAGGCTATTTAGATGTGGTCAGAGATACTAAAGCATATAAGGGAGCATATGAGAATATTCCGGTTGTGTGTGAGTTTTATGACGTCTTTCCTGAAGAATTACTAAGATTGCCACAAAAAAGAGAGATAGAATTCTGTATTGATGTTATACCTAGTACAGATCCTATTTCTATGCCACCTTATAGGATGGCGCCTGCAGAGTTGAAAGAGCTTAAGGAGCAATTAGAAGAGTTGCTTGATAAGGGCTTTATTAGACCTAGTACATCTCCTTGGTGCGCACCAGTGTTGTTTGTAAAGAAGAAATATGGTAGTCTTTGACTTTGTATCGACTACATACAGTTGAACAAAGTCACCATCAAGAACAAGTATCCTCTTCCAAGAATTGATGATTTGTTTAATCAACTTCAAGGAGCTAGGTGTTTCTCCAAGATTGACTTAAGGTCAGGATACCATCAGTTGAGAATTAGAAGTGAAGATATACCCAAGACTGTATTTCGGACGAGATATGGCCATTATGAATTTTTGGTGATGTCCTTTGGGTTGACTAACGCCCCAGCAGCTTTCGTAGACTTGATGAATCGAGTATTTAGGCCATTCTTGGACTGATATATGATAGTATTTATTGATGATATCTTGGTGTATTCTAAGAGTGAAGAGGAGCATGCTATGCACTTGAGAATGGTGCTTTAGACTTTAAGAGAACACCAATTGTATTTCAAGTTCTCAAAATATGAGTTTTGGTTGGATCAAGTGAAATTCTTAGGCCATGTGGTATCCAAAGATGGCATACAAGTAGATCCTAAAAAGATTGAAGCTATTGCAGAATGGTCGAAACCCACAACAGTCACTGAAGTAAAGAGTTTTCTGGGTTTAGCTGGCTACTATAGGAGATTTGTGAAGGATTTCTCTAAGATAGTCGCACCTTTGACAAGGTTAACTCAGAAAAATGCTAAATTTCTGTGGACAGACAAATGTGAGGAACACTTTCAGATGCTCAAGCATAGGTTGACTTCAGCTCCAGTATTGTCTTTGCCTTCAGGAAATGAAGGATATACAGTATATTGTGATACTTTCCGAGTAGGATTGGATCGTGTATTAATACAGAATGAAAGAGTGGTTACTTATGCTTCACGTCAGTAGATCTATCCTACTCATGATTTAGAGATGACAGCTGTAGAGTTTGCATTAAAGATTTGGAGGCATTACTTGTATGGTATAACATGTGAAATATATACCAACCACAAGAGTTTAAAGTACATTTTCCAATAAAGAGACTTGAATTTGAGGCAGAGAAGATGGATGGAACTTTTGAAAGACTATGATTCCTCTATTCTTTACCATCCAGGTAAGGCTAACATGGTAGCTGATACATTGAGCAGAAAGTCAACAGGAAGCCTTGCTCACATTAGCTCGGAAAGGAGGCCAATCATTAAAGAGATGCATGAACTGATTGATTAGGGGTTACAGTGGAAGGTAACCAAGAAATGTTTATTGGCTCAAATCTGAGTGCGATCAATGTACTTGGATAGAGTTAAGGCAGCTTAGAGAAGGGACCCACAGTTGTAGAAGATAATGTCAGAATTCCAGCAAGTTCAGTCTCAAGAATTTATAATTGAAAATGAGGGTGTCCTACATTTGGGAATTAGGTTATGTGTGTGATAGAGGAGCCACTTTTACTTCAGTCTTTTGGCAAGAACTGCATAAAGCTTTAGGTACTAGAAAGTATAATGTTTGATAGAGGAGCCACTTTTACTTCAGTCTTTTGGCAAGAATTGCATAAGGCTTTAAGTACTAAACTAGATTTCAGTACAGCTTTCATCCTCAAATAGATGGTCAGTCAGGAAGGACCATTCAGACACTAGAAGATATGCTGAGAATGTGTGTGATAGAATTTGATGGACAATGAGATTTGAACTTGCCTTTGATCGAATTTGCATATAACAACAGTTATCATGCAAGTATTGGAATGGCTCCCTATGAAGCATTGTATGGAAGAAAGTGTAGATCACCTCTATGTTGGGAAGTTAGAGAGAGACAGATGATAACCTCAGAATTGGTGCAAGTGACTTCCGAGAAAGTTCCTCTCATCCAATAAAGATTAAGGATAGCATTTAGTCGATAGAAAAGCTATGCAGATCCTAAAAGGAAAGATGTAGCCTTTTCTGCTGGAGACATGGTGTTTCTCAAGGTGTCTCCAATGAAGGGGTAATGAGATTTGGTAAGAAAGGCAAGCTAGCTCCAAGGTATATCGGACCCTTCGAGATTCACTCAAGGTTGGGTGATGTGGCTTACAGACTGGTGTTGTTGCCAGAGTTACCGCAGATTCATCCAGTGTTTCATGTCTCTATGTTGAGAAAGTGCATCTCTGATCCTTCATATGTTCTCCAGCCACAAACAATGGAGCTAAGTGAAGATTTGTCTTATGAAGAACATCCTATTGCGATTGTAGACCGTCAAGTTTGTCAACTGCGTACTAAAGAAATTCCAATGGTTAAAGTGTTGTGAAGAAACCATACAGTAGAGGACTGTACTTGGAAGATAGAGATGGATATGCATAGTCGATACCCCTACTTATTTGCATAATAATAAAAAAAAATTCGAGGATGAATTTTATTAAGGGGGGAAGAATGTAATAACCCAAATTTGTATGGTTATTAATATTAATATTTTATTGTTGTTATTATTGTCTTTACTATTATAATTATTATTGATATTTATATTATTATTATTTTATTGTTAATGATTATTACTATTGTTGATATTTTTATATTAAATATATATATATATATATATATATATATATATATATATATATATATATATATAAAGTTAAAGTAAGTGGGACCATTGAAAGTGACATTTGGATGTTTATAAAAGGAGGAGGGCGCTGCAGACGAAAATCATTTAGATTTTGATGCAAAATTACTTATTTAGTCCCTATATTTTTTCTCTTCTTTCTCTTCTTTGTTAACTACCCAAACGACCTCCGATTAACGTCAAATTCGAATCATAGCTTCTTCTCATCCTCTTATACCTTTTTCTAGCTTTTATTTTGTGAGAAACCATCCAGAATTGTGCAGAATTTCTATTTCTTTTAGTCGGCCTTCTATCTCAGATCTACACTGTTCTAATTGGTTTCAGGCGACATGATTGGTTTCATTGTATTCGTCTCAACGTCAGGAGTCCATAGGTACCGACCACGCGTCCGATCTACACCCGTAGAATATTTGGCAAATATTTTTATGTAATTTTGGTTTATTTTTAGATTTAATTGTTCGGTGAATATTTTGGGTTGTTTGAAGTTATTTTTGTGTTCTACTAATTGTTAGGAACATTTTGGTATATTCGGTTTTGTCGGATGTTATGTTTTTCCCAGTAATGAATGGTAATTCCAGCATTGAATAGTGATTTTTCCGGTGATGAATAGCGATTCCCTGCTATGAATATTAATTCCAGCATGAATAGTGATTCTGGAATGAATAGTGACCAGCCTAGAAAATTATGATAAATAGTATAAATTATGAGGATTAATTTCTGTAACTGGAGATAGGTCTGATTCCTCACAGATTTTGTGATAAAATTTCGGAAGTGTTTTTGTGGAAATTGCTTAATTTCCATTTAAATTGTTTTAGCTCACCAAAATAATTTCTAGTAACCTCAAATGTCATATTTATGATATTTTCGAGTTAATTTTATTAATTCCTTGATTTTATTAATTTTCTGGAATTTTGGAAAATTATTATGAATTTATTTGGCATATATATGTAAGTATGTTTTAAATAAATATATTTATTATAGAGAATATCGGAGCGGGAACATTGGAGACTAGGCAGACGAGGATACGTCAGCCGGCTCGCTCTACTTGTAAGTTAATATTTTGAAGTGTATGTTCGGTATTTAAGAAATATCGAATTGTGAGATTTAACATGCTATTCATGTTTTGATTACTATTTAGGTTATATTGTTTATATGATTTTTGATGATAATATTGTCGTGGAGGATAAGTAAGAATATTGTTATTTTTATTTTATTTATTTTCCAGTTATGGCATTCTTTAAAATTTATTGCATATTTATGTATAAAATAAGATTTTGTAAAAGATTAGTAGAACGGGTTACTTGATGGGTGTCATCAGGACCATGTGCACACTAGTATTGATAATTGAGTTGGGCCCTTTTATTTGGATAAATGTAGAAAAGCTCGGTTGATGCATAGCTTTCGGGCATATGTGTTATGACCCGAGTTTTATTAAATTAAATTTTAATAATTAATTGCGAGATTTGCAGTGTTAATAAAATTTATTAAACTTGAGAATTATTATTTAGTTAGTTAATTTAAATATTTGGTATTAAATATTGTTTTTAATACTATTAACTTTATTAAATTTTATTAGTTTTTATTATATATATATATATATATATGTGAGTGTGTATATATATATATGTACTTGATGTCATTATGGATATATCTATATATATAAGTTTTTACACATATGTTTTATTTTAGTGGCTGAGAATTTTTATTATTTTTATTATTATTATTATAAAGTTAAAAAAAAAAGGGGGACTTTGGTGAGCTTTTTCTTCTTTTCTTTTCGGGCAGTACCCTCTCCCCTGTAGATTGCCTTCCTTCTTCCTTCTTTCACTTGCATAGCTTCTTTCTTCTGCCATTTTCGCCATCATCGCCTTGCATCACCATAGACAACCACCACTGCAAGCCTCCGGTGATAACAGTCAGCAGCAGCAGCAAGCAAAGGTGACAGCAGCAGCGGAAGGAGCAGACTTCGTGAACAGTTCGGTCGACGGAAGAAGGTGATTCCAGTGAGGATTTCTAACGTTCAAGGGCTCATTTCGAAGCTCTCCTTTCGGGCTTCGATTTTCTTAAGCTTGTTTCTTTGATCCTCAGCTGGATCAACTTCTTTTGGAGGTAGATCTATTTCAAGTTTTTAATTATTTTAGTTAGTTTTTGGTTAAGTTAGTTAAGTTTTGTTAGTAATTGTTGATATTTAAGCTAAATGATGCTCAAAAAAATAATTTGCGGAATCTTTAGATTTTATTTTGAATTTTTGGATTTTATGAAAAATATTATATATTTTGAGAAAAATTATATAAATTAATTTAAGTTGATTTTTCGTTAAACTATGGTTAATTGTTATATTTGTTGTTGATATTAAATTATTTGAGTATATAAAATAATTTCATTAATTAAATTGATATTTTACATATTTTTGTTAATCTTAGGTTTAATACCAAATTAATATAATTGTATATAAATAATATAATATTTGGTTAATTTATTGATTTAATCATATTTTAATGTTAGTATGTATTTCTCGGTATTATTTTAATTTTTGGTATTTAATTGTGGAAATATTATTTTGGAATTAAATTGAATTTAAGTGAATTTTTAGTATATATAGTTAATGAGTATGTTTAATAATGAATTTAACTTTTGGAATGTTTAAAATAATTTTTGTAGAGTAAATTAGTATTTTTGTTAATTTCCGGAAAATTTAGTATATGTTTATATAAAAAAAATTTATAGAATTTGGTTATTTATCTTATTTAATTATAAGTAGTGTTAAAAATATATTTTTATGAATCAAATTCTATTATTAGCTTATTAACCTTAATTTTCGGAAATTAATAGAACAATAATCTTATTTATTGTTTTAAGCTTAAACTAGTTATTTGATAATTTTATTATATATATATATATATATATATATATATATATATATATATATATTTAGGTGATTTATTTAATTGTTTGCAAAATTTATAATTTAATTGATTATTGGTAATTAAACACTATTTAATTGCTAAATTTTGAAAATGGTTTTTTAAATATAATTTAAGTATTAATGTAGTATTTATTATTTATTTTTGGTAAATAAATATGTTTATTGCTTTTATTACATAAATAATGGATTTTGATATTAAATGGGGATTTTTATAAGTTTTAATGAATTTTTAGTAATTTCAAAAAAAAAAGAATTTTTAGTATTTAAATATTATTTTACTTATTTGAATCTTGTTGAGGCTCAGTTGGGCGTTCTGAGTAGTACGGGGGCCCAACCCGAGCAGCTGAGCATTTGGTTATTCGAAGTGTCATTTTTTGTGCAAGATCGGCCCTACTTTGTAGGAAGATGTCCGTTTTACAGAGGAGATTATGCCGAATTTTCGGTAAAATTCTCGTAAAACGCGACATCGGAACGATCCTAAGTCTTGATTTTTTATCGAGATGTGTTCTTGTCTGAGTCGATTTCTAGAAATATTTAATTAAGAATATTTTTCTGATAATATCATTATTATCATTTTCTTAGCTGTACCGCGAGTTAGGCCGACCGGACCGTGCTAGCTGAACCGGAGTAGATGAGGAGCACAGTAATACTGTGAGTTATTATTATATGTATGCATTGCATGTAGAAAACATCATTGGCATCCATATTTTTATAATGTAAATTTTAATATGATATGTTGCACTAATTGTAAATTGCTATTATTATTGTATATATATGTGCATTCATATATATATAAGTGTGAATATTACATTCTTGATATGGATGCTGTTTTATTATTGATATGAATTATTATCTGATGTGTTATTTTTGGAGGATTCTAGTAGAACGTGTCACCTAATAGACTACCCTGGGACTGTTGCGCAACAGTAAGCTAGATACTAGGATTTGTTAAGCATTGACTGATGTGAGAGATGGATTATGATTATTGTGATTTGTGGATAGAGTGGCTTGACTGCTGTAGCTCGGTTGACCCAGTGTCTCGGGGCCAGTCATGCGATAGAGTGTGGTGTGATTGCTGTAGCTCGGTTAACTTAGTGTCTCGGGGCCAGTCTACTGTCAAATTGGAGAAGAGAAATATTATTGGATTTAAGTGGGCCTAATGGCCAGTGAGGTTCAGTGAGGATTAGTGATTGAGGTTATGGATACTTAGGGTTTTGCTCCAATCCTCCATCTAAAAATTTTGCTACATTTATTTGTTTTGGTGTGAAATGTGGTTTTGAGCATCTGCATCACTTGTTTGCATCTATTGTGTTGACGTAATTAATGCTATTAATCATATGCTTGAAATGTGTGTATAAATATAAATAGATATAAATATTATATTGATACCTAATTGCTTGTATGCTTAGGTTGCATGTATACATATAATAATAATTCACTCAGTGAGGTCTAATCCACCTCAATTATTTTTTTCAGGACACTTCTAGTCATACCTCGTATAAGAGTTCTCTCCCTCGGATTCTTTCTTCACCGGTTGATTTTGTACATTTTAGTTTATTAATTCTTATATTGATTAAACACTGCAGTAATAGTAGTTATATGTTTTGTTATAGTGTGTGAGGACAGTACTGACCAAGATTGTGTACCTGACTGATTGTAAAATATTTTTATGTTATGATATTGGAGAATTTCTTTATGTTATTTAAATTTTTAATTCTGAGGTATTTTTATGGTTATGTTATTGTGGATTTTATTTTAAGGCTTGCTACGGGTTCCGAATTCGTGTGAATTCTCGTTCCCTAGCGCCGGTCATGACTCCCCGGTTTGGGTCGTGACAAAGTTGGTTTCAGAGCCTAGATTCAGTATTTATGGGCCTAGGTTAGTAGAGTTGTGTTTTCTTTGAAACTACTGCAGCGAGATTAGGTTCGACCTTGTCTTTGAAAAGTCTTCGTTGTTTTTAGCTTTCCTCGTGACAGTTAGGGTATCTGTTCGTTGTCTAATTTTGTCTGAATTGAATGTTTTGCTTTTGTTCTTTTCTGATTGTGGTTAGCACGAGTTGCTCTATGTTGAGACCGACAATGATGAGTTTTATCAAGATAAGATCTTACCCCCTGAGTTGCCGGTTAGGTGTAGGGGTAAAGGTAGAGATAAACCTCGAGGAGCGGCAGGTTGCCATAGGCAGCAAGAGCTGCAGGATGAGGAACCTGTAGACCAGGAATTTGAGGAAGCTGCTTTCGCACTAGGAGTTCTGCTAGGTATAGTGCCGATACCTTCGGCTGTACCGCAAATACAGCCTTTATTTCAGCAGAGAGCTCTGGATATGTCAGTTCTGCGTATATTCCACGCTTTAAATCTTGTTGATTTTCTTGTCTTTTCAAGGGAGGTGAACATGAACTATTTCTATCACAGAGACAACAAATATTGATAAGCAGTCCTTTCAAGTTGAAGTTGTGATTCTAGTTTCTACCCCTACTACACCTATCTAGTATAGGGGTAGGTTAGAGGCAAACTGTAAAACAAAGGCCAAAGTAGTTATTGTAAGAGCTATAAGTAGCTTTTGAACTTGAATTTGCAGCAATTGTGAATAGAATAACCAGGATTAATGAGGGCTTGATATCACTTAACGAAGAAGAGTAAGTGCTTTATATATACTTTGATGAGGGAATCAGAAGATATTTAATGCGGATGAAACACTTTTTTACTTTTTGATAGTGAAGTTATCAGTTTTAACTGCAGCATAAGATTGGTATATGCAGTCAAATTAGTCTTATGTGAATTCTGTCATATGGATTGTAGTTTAAAAAGTGAGTTCTAAGATACTCCTATTCATTTTCAAGGAGGGATAATCACACGTGATGACTATTGCATAGAGTTGAGAAGAATACCCGTGAACTCTTCAATCTGTCACGTCATGCTGTAGACGTAATACTGTATAAGTGGAGTCTGGTAAAACTATATGTGATAAGATTAAGTTTAATATATTAGCATCTGAGTTGAGGACTAAAATTTAGAGGGTTAATTGCGGATTTAGTCCTTTAATTGATTTTGATGTGATCCTTGGAATGGATTGGTTGTCTCAGCACTATGCCACTGTTGATTATCAGAGTAAAAAGGTAATTTCAGAATTCTTGGTGATGAAGAATTTAAGTTTATGGGTGATAAGAGTTCTGTACCTCAGAATCTTATCTCTGCTATCACTGCTAGGAAGATGCTGAGGAAGGGTTGTCAGGGATATTTGGCAGTGGTCAGGGATACATCTGTGGAGGAGACTTCTGTTTCAGACGTCCCAGTAGCATGTGAGTTCCCAGATGTCTTTTCTAATGAGTTGCTAGGTCTACCACCCCACAGAGAGATCAAATTCTGTATTGATGTGGTTCCTGACGCAGCTCCTATTTCGATGCCACCCTATAGGATGGCTCCTGTAGAGTTGAAGGAGTTAAAGGAGCAGTTAAAAAATTTATTGGACAAGGGTTTTATTAGACCCAGTGTTTCTCCCTGGGGTGCACCAATCCTGTTTATGAAGAAGAAGGATGGTACACTCAGACTGTGCATATATTACAGAGAGCTGAACAAGGTGACGATTAAGAACAAGTATCCTCTTCCGAGGATAGATGATTTGTTTGACCAGCTTCAGGGTGCACAGTACTTTTCCAAGATTAACTTGAGGTCAGGCTATCATCAGTTGCGGATCAGTGAGGTCGATGTTCCTAAAACAGCATTCCGCACTAGCTATGGTCACTATGAGTTTCTGGTGATGTCTTTTGGATTGACTAATGCACCAGCTGCTTTCATGGATCTGATGAACAGGGTGTTCAGACCATATGTGGATCAGTTTATAGTGGTCTTTATTGATGATATACTGGTGTATTCAAAGAGTATGGATGAACACGTATATCATTTGAGGACAGTGCTACAGACAGTGAGAGAACATCAGTTTTATGCTAAATTCTCGAAGTATGATTTCTGGATGGAGAGTGTAGCATTCCTTGGACATGTAGTGTCTAAGGATGGTATTCAGGTTGATCCACAGAAGATAGAGGCAGTATCTGAGTGGCCAAGACTGACATCAGTCACTGAAATTCAAAGTTTCTTGGGTTGGCTGGATACTATAGGAAATGGTTAGAACTCCTGAAAGATTATGACTACGATATCTTTTATCATCCAGGTAAGGCTAATGTGGTAGTAGATGCCTTGAGTAGAAAGGCCTCGGGCAGTCTTGCTCATATTAGTATTGAGAAGAGACTTTTGATCTAAGAATTGCACGAGTTAGTGGATCAAGGCTTGATGATGAAGATAAGCAGATCATGAGGATTACTAACTAAGTTCAAAGTCAGATCAGTGTTGAGAGATAGGATCAAGGCAGCTCAGAGCCGAGATCCTATTTTGGTAGAGCTTGAGGAGAATGTACGAGCAGGAAAGTTCACTGATTTTACACTTGATGATGAAGGTGTTTTATGGATCAGTGGACGACTATGTACCTGATGTGGATAATATGAGAGAAGAGATCATAGAAGAAGCGCATTCTGCAGCTTATAGTGTACATCTAAGTGTTACTAAGATGTACCACTGTATTAAGGATCTGTACTGGTGGGATAGAATCATGAAGGATGTAGCTGATTGTGTTTCTAAGTGCTTGACTTGTCAGCAGGTGATAGCTGAACATCAGAAGCCTTCAGGGGAGCTTCAGCCTCTTCCTATTCCTGAGTGAAAATGGGAGAGAATTGCTATGGGTTTTGTTATCGGGCTACCTCGTTCAAGGGATGGATATGATTCCATCTGGGTGATTGTGGACAGGTTAACTAAATCAGCTCACTTCCCACCAGTTAAAGCTACTTATTCAGTAGCTAAGTTAGCAAAACTATATGTTAAGCATGTTGTGTGCCTACATGGAGTGCCTGTGTCCATTGTATCTGATAGAGGTTCTGTGTTCACTTCACGATTTTGGCAGAAGTTGCAAGAAGCAATGGGCACTAGACTTTACTTCAGTATTTTTGCTTTTCACCCTTCGTCAGATGGTCAATCTGAGAGGACGATCTAGACACTTGAGGATAAGTTGAGAATGTGTGTATTAGATCTTGGAGGTAGTTAGGATGATTATCTACCATTGGTAGAGTTTGCTTACAATAACAACTACCATAGCAGTATTGAGATGGCACCATATGAGGCTTTATATAGAAGGAAATGTAGATCCCCTCTGTGTTGGGATGAGATTGGAGAAAGAGAATTGACTGGACCTGAGATTATCCAGGGTGCAGCAGAGAAAGTCACCTTGATCAAGAAGAGATTGGAAACCGCAACTAGCAGATAAAAGAGCTATGCAGATCCAAAGCGCAAGGACGTGGAATTTCAGGTTGGTGACTACGTATTTCTGAAGGTATCAACGATAAAGGGTGTGATGAGATTTGGTAAGAAAGGAAAATTAGCACCGAGATACATTAGACCTTTTGAGATACTAGAGAGAGTTGGCATGGTTGCATATCGGTTGGCTTTGCCTCCGAATATGTCTCAAGTGCATCCAGTATTCCATATCTCGATGCTGAGAAAACACATTTCAGACCCTTCGCACGTGTTGCAGCCCCAAAGTGTGGAATTGAATGAAGATCTGACGTACGAGAAAGTGACATTAGCGATTGTAGATTCCCAAGTTCGCCAGTTACGATCGAAGCAGATTCCAATGGTCAAAGTGTTGTGGAGGAGCAACAACGTGGAGGAGCACACGTGGGAGATAGAAGCTGAGATGTGGGCAGCGTATCCCTATTTGTTTCCTTGATGAATTCTTGAATCCCTTTCTTTTTCTTAAAATTCGAGGACGAATTTCTGTAAAGGGGGAAGACTGTTATGACCCGAGTTTTTATTAAATTAAATTTTAATATTTAATTTTGAGATTAGCAATGTTAATAAAATTTATTAAACTTGAGATTTATTATTTAGTTCGTTAATTTAAATATTTGGTATTAAATATTGTTTTTTTTAACACTATTAATTTTATTAGTTTTTATTATATATATATATATATACATGTATTATTTTTGTGGTTGAGAATTTTTGTAGTATTATTATTATTAAAAAAATTAATAAATAAGTAAAAGTCAAAAGCAGGCCATTAATTTTCGGGTC